>JBBFKN010000017.1:15173706-15260664 GCA_039654755.1 Calcarius lapponicus
CCAGAGGATTCACCCTGGTTATTGCAAGTAATTCAGCTCTTGTTTTCACCCCTCTTTGATATTTCCTCCTCCACATCCCCCTGGCTTTGACAGAGCACGACCCTGTGAATTAGGACAGTTGGCATCTGAAATGAAACAAAGATCAGATCTGAGAGGGATTTGTTTTTTTTTTTTTTGGCCACCATGTTGCATTTAAAAGCTCGTATTGCTTTGGTTGGATTACATTGAATCACACCCAGCCAGATCATGGAGATCCAGCACATCCCAAATCCCTCCTCAGTGCAGCAAAAGACAGAGAAAGGAGCAAAATCCTTTGAAACAGAGCTCAGAAGTGTGGCACCCTTTTTGCCAGCTCTGAACATGGCAATTTGTGAACTGCAGCTCGTTTCTTTGCGTTCCAGGGGATCCACCCTGATTATTGCAACTAATTCAGCCCCTTGTTTTAACTCCTCTGATATTTCCTCCTCCATAAGGGCACATCTCCCTGGCTTTGACAGAGCACAACCCTGTGAATTATGACAGTTGGCATCTGAAATGAAACAAAGATCAGATCTGAGATGGAGGTTTTTTTTTTTTTTGGCCATCATGTTGCATTTAAAAGCTCGTATTACTTTGGTTGTATTACATTGCATCACACCCAGCCGAGTCAATGTGTCATAAAGCTGCCTCATGTAATTGTACCCTGCATAAATGCACCAAAATGCCCCTGAAAAGTGATATTTCATGCTTGCCAGCTAAGGCCTCGGCAAAGATTAAATCCACCAAAAGTAGGTATGTCCAATTGTTCGTTTGGATCAGCAAATAATTCATTACCCACATTATCTTTTTTTCTGAAATGTCACTGTGCTGTAAATCACGACAGGGCCTGCTTCAAATGCCAGCACAGGGATTTGTTTTAAAGGGAAAATGAAATTTTAGGGCCAATTCACACAGTAGTTTTCCCCCTGAAGCAGGGCTGCCCATCTCCAAAGGCAAAGTGGCTGCTTAGAGGATTTTCCTGCCTTGAAGTTGTGATTCTCCCTGGGCTCAGTTTATTCCTCTGGAGACTCCCACCCACACACAGGCCTGGAAATCCTGAGGGGAGCAAAGTGGAAATTGTGAATTGTGGACCTGAGGGGAGCAAACTGGGAATTGTGAGCTCATGGGACCCCCCCGGTCTGGTCTGGTTTTGGGAATTATCTCAGGGAAAAAGAGATTCTGCTCTTTTTGTGCCTCCTTTGCCCACCTGCAGGAGCTCTGGAGATGGCTGTGTTAGCAGGGGCAGGCCTGGCTTTCAGAATCCATTCCTGGGATGGAGGGACAAGGGCAAGAACAGACTCAGAATGTCACTCAGAATGTCCTGAGTGGGAAGGGAGCCACAGGGTCATCAATCCAACCCCTGGCCCTGCCCAGAGACCCCAAAATCCCACTCTGGGAATGGCGTCCAAACGTCCTGGAGCTGCTCGAGGCCGTGCCCATCCCTTGGGGAGCCTGGGCAGTGCCCAGCCCCTCTGGGGGAAGAACTTTTTCCTAAAATTGAGCCAAACTCCAGCTTGACAGAGCTCCAGGTGATGTGAGAGGCCAGGACAGCAGCTGGAGCTCAGGAATTCCTTTTCTGGGAAGGGAATCGGGCTGGGAAGGGAGGCGACCCCAAGGAACTGCTCAGGTGGGAGCTGCAGGCAGCTGCTCCTGTTCAGGGCAGGGAAAGGCAGGTCCTGTCACCCCTGTGGAAACAGAGACTCCAAAAAGCACAGAAAGGGAAGGGAAAGGCCAGGATTTTGTGTGGCAGCTCAAATTCCTGCCAGGGCCTGGGGAATGGGGGCCAGCTGGGGCCAGGCTGTGGCCAGCTCTATCTTGCTGAGGGATGAAAACCAGGGTGTGGGGTTTTGGCTGGTCCCAGCCTCACTGGAGGGTGGGCAGGGACTTTTTGGGGTACAACAGGAATGTTCAGTGTGCACAGCCAGTCTCTGGCACTGTCGAGATGTTGTCTCTCAGCACAGGAAGCTTCCAGGTTCGGGCTGTGCTGTGGATTTTGAATTTTAACTAAGAATTACCTCAACAAGTGAAACACCAGTAAAACTGGGACGGAAAATAGCATAGCAGCTCTGGGAGCACAAATTGACCCTTTTCAGCAGTGATAATTGAAATGTTTCAGCATAATTTCAAATTAGGGACACTCAAATGCCTGCAAGTGTTGGGAGTTTCCCCTCTTATCAGAGTGATGATATTAAATATAATGTCATTCCATCCATCTTATCCCAGGATGCTCCAAGCCCCATCCAACCTGGCCTTGGACATTTCCAGGGATGGAGCACCCCCAGCTTCTCTGGGCACCCTGTGCCAGGGCCTGACCTGTGTGTCAGACTCGTTAATTAGCCACATAATTAACCTCAGGATGTGCTTTTCAAAAGCCTCTAGATTAATTCAGGAAGGAAGATGTATCCAGGTAGTTATTACAATTTAATTGCTGCATTTTGCCAGTAGTTTCATGGAATAGCCTGAATATTCTGAGTTAGAAAGGACTCACAAGGATCATCAAGTACAATGTCTCTGTGCTGTTATGGCATCATTCAAACTTGTGGGTTTTTTTTGTTGTTGGGAATATCAAGGAGCCTCATTTGTTGGGAATAAAGCAGGATTTATTTTCTGCATTAGTTAATGGCACTTCCTCCCCTCAGCCAGCATTCTGACTGGAGGGGATGAAGCTCAAGTAGAGCAGCAAAACTCTTGGTAACACTTTAACAGGATTTATTAAGTTTGTTTGCTTGAATAAACAGAAGAATCCTCAAGCACTTTCTCTTCTCAGGATTAACAAGGAACCTGGTTGCCTGACACTGTGAATTCACGATTTTATGGATGTCTTTACCCTCTAATACATTCACAGATCCCAAATTTTATCTTTTTTAGGTGGCAGGAGGGACACTGACCATGAAGTGAGCATCTGTATTGGTGAGTTCCTCAGCTCATGGTCTCACAATGTTTCTCCTGCTGGTTTTAAAGCCAGTCAAAAAAAGTTAAAATTGCAAAAAAGTTTCAAAGTTGCAGTGAAGTAGGTTCAAAAGATTCATAAATCTGTGTCCCAAATTTGTGCCAGCACAAATTTCCAGAATATTTGCTCCACGCAAACCTTGTTCTATGCTAATTTTAGGAGCCATTTTTACATCACTGAGGGTGAAAAACATCACACACCTCTACTGTGAGCATCAGCTGGGAAGAAATAATATTATGATTCACGTCCAGGCATAAAAGTTTATAGCTATTATTTAATGCCTGTTACACCTCAATCCCTATCTGCGTGTGAACTTGCTGTTCATGTTTCTCCACGTGCTTTACACTCAATTTCTGCCATCTCTCCCTTATTGCCTTGTCCAGGTAATTAGCTGTTCCATATTTGGGGCTAATTAGGAGAAATTCCAGGCTACTGATGCAGTCCCACACTTTGATTTTGAGAACTGCCTGGAATGGCTGGTTCTGATCCATTCCTTCCCAAGGAGAGCAGCACCAGTGGCTCCAGCTCAGCCACTCCTGATTTACAGAGCTGATTTATCCATGATAGAGAGCCTGGCCCTGCTGGTTTCCCTGGGACACTTCTGTTTCTTTGGGGGATGAATTATCCTGCTGGGCTGGCTGTGAGCTCCTGAACCAAATGCAGGTTTGAATATTCTCAAGTAGTTATGAATAAAAACCCCTTTGGATTGGGTTTGGAGATTGGGATCCATAAGTTACAGTTCATCCTCTGCTAAATCTCTTCTCTAAGCTTATATATACTACTTATTCTGCACATTTCTTTGGGGTTTTTTGTACAAAACCTTTAGATACTACTCAAGAATTCTACTTTTTGAAACACTCTGAATGCCTCCTATTGAAACTTTTTCACTCTGAATCATCTTTTCATGCCTATATTGAAAATATTAACAGCCTGCTTGTGAAAGAAAAAAAACAAACAACAAGTTTCCATGTCCATATGGAAAATGACTGAAGGGTATGGATGAAATTAGGGCTTGCCTGTTGGAACATTAACAGATTTGTCACACTGTTAGTCCCAGCTAATCCATGCAAAGTTAGGAAGAAAGCAATTCAGGGTGGATTTGGGAGCTCCTGGCTGTGGGAAGGGCTGTCCAGAGTGCAGGGCAGGGATGTTCCTAAAGCCTCCTAAACACCCGAATCCTGATTTGCACCTGGAAATCACCTGGCAAGGGGAATTCACTGCATATATTTATATAACAAAACTGTTGTTTTGTTAACAGCACGTTAACCTGAACATGTGAATCCATTTTTCTTCATCACAAATACACGGAGAACCTGGCTGTACCCCAGGAAAAGGTGTGGGGAGAGCCTAAGAAAGGGGAACAGAGAAAACAATGCAGGTGCAGGTGGGTGTGTGCTTCCCTGTGCCTTTCCATACCTGAGGGGTCCTGGGTGACAGAATTGGGCTGAAATGTCCAAGTTTTGCTGTGTCTTTGGCACAGCTGAACACCCAAAATTTGATGTGCTCTGGGTAAATCTGCACGACACTCAATCCTTGTTCAGCAGTGATCGGCTGGGAAACAGTGATCAGGGAAAGGTCCTTAGACTGGCCCTGTCTTTTATTTTATTTTATCCAAACGGGCTTTGAATCCAAATAAGAGAAGATGCCAAAAACTCCTGAAATTTCCCTATCCATATTCATCCAGAGAAAACTTAGGAAATCAGTGCATCTTGCTGCATTTCCCACTGCCTATCCAGCATGAAGGATGAACTGTACTCCACACTGAAGCTCTGCTTTGATCTTAGGGTATTCCTGTTAAATTTCTGGTGGTTTTAGCTTTTATCCCCAAATCTTTCAGCCTGGGTAATGGGGTTTATGCACACACCTGAAACACAGGCCAAAAGATACAAAGGCTGAAGTGCAGAGGCTGCAGGAGGCTGGCACTTTCCTTTTGTAGTGTGGGGTTTGTTTTTTGGGGCTTTTGTTGCTGTTGTTGCTGCATTCCACTTCTGATCCTATCTGTTAATATCCTAGCTTGGCTTCACTCCCTCGGAGTTTGATGTCCCAACTTTTCCTTGTTAGCACCAGGAAATCATAAGCTTATAGTGAGTGATAGCCAGTGAGTCTGGGATTGATTACAAACAAAAATCCCAGATAAGATCATAAATTTAACCCATCCCTGTGATGTGATCGTATCAGGATTCAAGAACGTCTCAAAGTTGTTTCCGATTTTCAGCCACTTCATCTGGTTTCCATCCACCCCAGCTGGGAGCAAAGTCCTTTTGTGGTGGACTCTAATCCATGCCAGGCTGGGCTTGGGAGAACCCCTTGTTTCTGTTATTATTGTATTATAAAAATGGATAGAAATGCTTTAGACAGGATGGACTTTTCAAGGAAGATCAGCTCAGGCACTGCTGAGATAAAACTGACTCGCAAATAAGAGCACAGGGCTGATTTCCTGCCTTCCCATCCCCTTCCAGGACTTTGGCTGCATCTAAACAAGTTCAAAACGGCGTTTTCACACCCTGAAAGTCAGGAGAGGAACACTGCAGCTAAAACCTGTTCTTGAGAATTCCCTGAGAAGAACAAAACCACCGTGCTCAGTCCCTGCAAACCCAAACGCGCCGCGACGTGTCACAGACATATTTTCTGAAAAATCCTTTCATTAGGATCTTTTGTCCTGAGAAGCTGGGAAGCTTCATCTTCTCCATGTTTTGCTACTTTGGAATGTGATTTGGAGAATTGTTTACCCAGCATGCGAAAAGTTTTTTACTTGATGACCAATGACAGCCACCTGTGTTGAGGCTGTGAGCGGCCACAAGATTTTATTATCATTCCTTCCTATTCCTTTCAAGCCGTCTGATGAAATCCTTTCTTCTGGTCTTTAGTATAGTTTTAATATATCATTTTCTTTTAATATAATATATATCATAAAATAATAAATCAGCCTTCTGAAACATGGAGTCAAGATTCTCATCTCTCCCCTTGTCCTGGGACACCTGAGAACAGCACCACAGCAATGTTTAATCCCCATTTCTCCATCCCACGAAGAGATCTTTGTGCTCCTTCTGCAACCACTGCTGCTTTTATATGCATCCTCCATCCCAGCTGCCAGCTTCCCCTGCTGGGAATGACTGCTGGGATGCAGCCCCTGTGCCTGAGTCTTGGGATTTCTGCTGGTCAGAGTAATTCTGAGGTATGTTCAAGCCTCTTTTCCCAGCCCAGCAGTCGAAGAAGGAGTCAGAACTCTTCAGTTCTCGTTCTCAAGGTTGTTTATTGTTTCTTATCTATAAAATTCTTTCTCCTGACCTGCCAAGGTCTGCTCAGCAAGACAGACAGAGGCACTCTGCCTGCCCCCAGGGCGGTGTTATCTTTTTATACTAAAAACTATGTGTACATTATTTACAATAACTTTCCAATACCCATCACCTATGTTAGACAGGTGATAGGTATTGGAAAGTTATTGTAAATAATGTACATGTAGTCTTCTTCTACTCTAAACCAATCTAAAAGTGCCACCATCACAGCAGAAGATGGAGGCCAAGAAGAAGAAGGAGAAAGGCTGGACACGCCCAGATTCCTCCATCTTTCCCCCTGAACCCCCATTCTAAAACCCCCAAAAATCTATTTTTCACCCTGTGATAAATTCACTATCATTCTACTTAAACTTTCCTGGCTTGTAATCCTTCATATAAAGGTTGGTGATTTTTTTTTTCCAAGGGCTAAATCACAGTCACAGGGGTCTTGGGCTCTGTGCTGAGGTCTCTGAGCCCCCTGGGCAGGGTCTCAAGCCCTCCAGGGCAGCCAGAGGGATTTCCTGGGTTCTGCATCGTAACTCTCCACCTTGGCGGGGCCGATGCGCTCCCATCCATTGCAGCCCCCTGGAACCAGGTGATTTAATGTTACTGTTGCTTTAACGGCCTCATCGCTGCTCTGGCTGCACAGGAGTTGTCTCCTGTGTGACTGTGCCTGGGAAAAATCTATTACTGGAGTGCCATTAATCTGAGGCTGCCGCCTCTGGCACTTTCTGACTCTTCTATTTAATGGGCCTCTGCTTCCGGAGCTCTGGAGACATGCTGTTTTCCTCTCTTGATCAGCTTTGTTTAATTATCAAAATATTTGATGCAGAAAATTGACATTAGTTGTGAAGGTTCCTGCCTTCCTCCTCCTCCTCCTCCTCCTCCTCCTTCTCCTCCTTGCAGCCCTCCCTCCCAGCTCTGCTGTGACATTGAGATCTTCTGTGTGCTCCACCTTCACCTTAAAATAGAAAATCCCTGGGACTGCTGCTCTGGTGAGCCACAGGTGCCTGCTGGGCACGTAGACCTGCAGTTCTGTCTCCTTTCTGCACAGGTGACAGTGCAGCCAGCTGGAATTGCTGAAAACCTGGGAAGAGGGAGCCCTGTGGGTTGCTGGGCCTGGCTCCAGGCTGAGCTAACCCATAAATGAAGGCTCAGTGAGGTTCAAAGTCATGGAAGTCCCTTTGAGCTGAGATTTCCACTCTGGTTTCCTTCTCCTGCTGCCAAAGCTGGGAGCTTTAGGGCTTGCAGGTGTTTCAGGTGAGTTTTGCTTACTCAGTGAGCACATTCCTCATTCCAGGGCTTTGGGATGGGCCCAAATTTAATGGCTAAAACAAAGATCATGGGGTAATACTGCCGCCATGTATATCAGGATCTCCATGAGCAGGGAATCCCTGTGGAAGTCCTCACATCATCCAAAAAACCCATTGGTGCTGAGAAGGCAAAGTTAACTGAGGTAAATTATGGTTCTCACTGGATGTCCTGAGCTGCTGGAGCAACTCTCACATGGAAGTGGTTTCTGTGCCATGGAGATTGTGCCTTTATGGAAAAGAACCTTTCTCCAGGCAAAACCCAGCAGGTCCAGTGCAGGGAAATGTCTGGGTCCTGTTGCTTCAGCCAGGCCAGAGGAGCTGGTGCTTCCTTCTGGGTTTTGAGCCTCTGATCCTGTCAGCATTTCCTGGGGCCACAGGCAAAGCAGCTTTGAAGAGGGTCCCAAAGCAGTGCCACAGCCTCTGCCTCTTCTTTCTGCTGCCTCTCCACAAAGTTCCACAAATAACGGGAATTCCTGAGATTTGGGGCTGCTGGGAGGCAGAGCAGGGGAGCTCTTTGTGTGATGATGGAACACGAACACCTCTGTTGTGTTATTTCCTCAGATATGTTCCTGTTAGCTCCACTAGACTTGGCTCCTTACTCCAATAACCAACCAGCATTTCACCTTTCCACATGCTCTGCTTTCTTCACAGGACACACACAGGCTGTGAGGAAGGTGAGTAAAATAAAGATGGGGCCTATAAACATAATCCAATTCACTGTTACAGTGACTTTCAACAAGCAAATAACATCCCAGCAATAATTATCCACCTTTACCAGCAAAGCCTTACATGCTGCTGTCACCCTCAAGTTGCTGTTTGATGTTTGGGTAGTTTATGTGGCTCTCTCTATAGAAATGTTTCCATTCCCCTCTTGTTAATTAAAATTAAAGGCATTACATTTACTAATTAATTCCTATTAGAAGGCTGGGGGTGTTTGAACAAAGCATTTTGCAGCAAATAATAAATAATATTTCACTGGAGCCAGAACATTTTGCAGAAGGACACAGATTTTGATGAGGAAGCTTCTGGGCATCAGAGTTTTTTCTGCAGCCAAAGACAAAGGGACACTGAAGGAAGAGGTGACCGGACACGAGTGAGCTTTGCCACTGCAAGGATGATTTTGTTTTCACCCCATGCAAATAGAAACGAGTCCAAGGTGTCCAAACCTTGCAGTGCTGGCTCAGAGCTTTGCTGAGCCCTGCCTAAGGAAGGGAAAGTGGCTGGGCTGCATTGGCACCTCCCTCCCAGCTGGAGCAGGGAATGTGGCTGATATTGCCCAAAAGATGACTAAAATTGTACTTTTTTGGGCTCAGGTTTTGAGCAAGTTTTCAGCAGAGCTCCCACTCTGCCTTAAATGAAGGCCAAATGGATGATTCACAAAACCCTGACCTGTTAGATAATGATCCTTGGCTGTAATAAAAAAAAAAAGGAGGAACAAGGTTTATGGGTTTTTTCGCCCTCCTCTCCCTTTTGGCAAGGTTTAATCTTGTGTGGTTTAAATTTTTCAACCCCTCTCTCTCACTGCTTTTATCCTTGGAATATTTCTGTTGAGTTACCTGTGTAGAATTCTGGAACAATCTATACCAGGCAGCTCTGGACCACTCAGATAAAAGAGGAGTACAAGAGAGAATCAAGTTCAGGCTCTCCTTATGGATAACCACTGCTAAAAGATCACAGATAAACCTCAGTGCTGTTTGGGGCTCAGAAATGCAAAGCTGCTCAGGCAATAGAAATTCACTGCATCCCAAATCTGGGCATCAGGAGAAGGAACACCCCGAGCTTCATTTATACTGCAAATGAAAATAATCCTAAAAACACAAACCACCGAGGTGCAGAATGGGCTTTCCAATTCATAAGCACAAGGCACCACGAGTTAAAAACCTCTTGGTTTCTTTGCTGAGTGCCCCAGGCAATAGTTTTCATCTATATTTCTCCGTGGTCAGAAGTCAGAGCAGACCAGTGCTATCGAAGACCTTGACTTTTTTTCCCTGACAGTTACAATTATTACAGCCCGGGGGACTCATTTTCTCAGTCTGGCCACCCGCTGACCTAGCCTGCAACCAGAATACACTTTAAAACAAACAAACACCAGCTCAGCTCCCCTCTCCTCCTCCTCCTCCTCCTGTACTCCTCCTCCCCCAGCCCAGGAATATTTTCACACCACCCCTACAGAAGGATATTAGCCACTATTGCTGAAGGCACAATCACATTATCAGCACCATTCTCTCTCCCTTTCTCCCTCTCCTCCCCCCAAAGATAAATTTTTTATGTTGCTATTTTCTTCTCTTTTGTATTTGGCACTCGATATTTACGTGATAAACTGCAGAGCTGCTGCTAAATGGGCCCTGATACAACTTAATAAATACATAACAACATCCAGGCTGCACGGGCCTGGGCTCCTCGGGATCCTTGGAGATAATGGCTGCTAAATGAAAGTTAAGCCTTCCTGTAAGGAAAACAGATATTTATCCTGCAATAATTAATGGCATGGAATGAGCTGGTTGATAATCCTGCCTCTCCCGTTTTGCTGTTTCCTCCTCCCTGAGCGTGGCTGTGTTGGAGCAAAGAACTCCTCAGGATGAATATGTAAGGGATACACAGCTAATATTTTTTTTTTTTTCACTTGTCTGCTGTTGTCTGCTGCTGTCCACATTTAGTCCAGCTTTATTAAGCCAGACTTTAGAGAGAAGTCAGTGTGAGGTGCCCCCTGAACTGAGGGGATTCAGTGAACACAGAATAAATTCAGGGGTTGGGCCTCATTAAGGAGAGTCATGGAAGGGGAGAGTATTAACATTATAATACTTAGAATATAATATATATATACATATATAATATATATATATTACATATATATATGTATAATACATATAATATATATAATACATATATAATATGTATAATGATAATATATAATAATAATACACTAATATTATACTAAATTACATACTAAAAAGATACTAAAGAAAAACTTGTGGCTGTCTGAGACAGCTAGGACACATCTGTGAGTGATTGGCTTATCACTCAAAACAACTTTTAGTAGAATCTAGTTGACAAATCATTTTGGGTAAACAATATCACATTCTACATGTGCAAAACAACAGGAGCAGTGAATAAGAGATACGAATTATTTTCTCTTCTTCTCTGGGCTTCTCACTACCTTTCCCTAGAAAAATCCTTAAAAACCTGTGTCTGCTGCTCTCTGTGAAGAGCTGTGGCCACAGGTAGAGAGCAAAAAAAGAAAGTACAGATGGAAGGGGAGATCTCAGCTTCAGGCAGATCCTCCTGCCATGGAGGCATCTCAGGTTCGCCTGAAGTGCACAAACCTTTCTCTGTTCTCATAGTTTAATATTCCTAAAGTTTTTTCTTCTTATCACACAATGGACAAAACATTCCCCCCAAACATCCAGTGAGCTTTTCCAGCTGAACCATCCCTCTGTGTCCTGGAGACATGGAATCACAGAATCACAGAATGTTTTGTGTTGGAAAGGACCTTAAAGATCAACTCATTCCAAACCCCTGTCCTGGGCAGAGAACCCCCCTCAGATCCCGTTTGTACCCAGTGAAAGTGCTCACAAAATGCTGTTTCGTCAAGCATTCCTTCCATCTTTCTGTGGATATAGCATTTCCTTGTTGAACCCCTGATAAGAAGAGTGGTCAGAGTGTAAAAATTCAGACGGGGGTAACCTGTGAGGGTTGTACAGCTGTGATTCACATGAGGCGACTTCAGTTCCTGCCACATGCACACAAAGGTTTTGTTATCTTTCCAGGAAGAAAGGAGAAATTATCCCAGAGTTTGAACCAGCCACAGAAGAACATTAAATAAAACGCTTCAGCAGTCTCCAAAATCCCTGTATTTTTGAGATGAGCTGTTTTCCCTGTGATAACAAGCAAGGAATGCCCATGCTCTAAAAAGGCAGACCGAAGGAGGGGCCATGCAAAAATACGTAAACTAGTTTGGGGAAAAGTTTACTGTGCATAAGTGCTTATGAATATGCAACAGGCTGATGGAAGGGAAAAGGTATTTAAGGGGTATCCCTGAAGATAAGTATGGTCTTGGTTGACCCAATAACATTTGCTTTGTGCTCCTTGTCTCCTATTGCCCTTTATTAACCTTTTTACACTTTTGCTCTACGCTCCTTATCTCCTATTGTCCTTTATTAACGTTTTTACATTCTTGCTCTATGGTCCTTGTCTCCTATTGTCCTTTATTAAATTGTTATAATTTTCACAGTGAAGTGAACGTGTTTTCCACACTCAACACAACAGCGACACAGAACGTCGCCGAGCTCCACATCCCACAAAGAACACGACGAGGAGCTTTGAGTGCCTGGTGGAAGCTGCTGGAAAAGCAGCAGGTCACAGCCTGTGGAGGTATTTCCATGCCCTCTTGGCAGGTCAGAACCTGTGGAGATATTTCCATGCCCTCTTGCAGGTGACTGCTCCTCAGATGGGGCTCTCAGCGCTGCTGGTGTTATCTGCATTTATCTGCAGGCAGAGCTGCACCACAAAGAGCATCCAGAGAGCTCGCTGCTCCCTATTTGTTTAGAGACAAGCCATCTTAGACTTGTTTGAAGCCCCTTTTTTATTGAACTCACACTCTTGTGCCGAGCACTGACGGATTTACTTTGGCTCTTGAGGGAAGATGGGAAGCATATGAATGCGTGGCTGGCTGCCAGCTGTGGGTGAGCTCTGAAAGGCCCAGGACAATGAGGGTTACAGGCACCAACATGTGAATGCAGAGCCCAGACGTGACTAAAGAGAGGCTTTGGCACTCAGAGAGCTGCTGGAGGTTCCATCCAGTTGTCGGAACCCAGGACATTCCTCTGGCTGCCCTGGAGGACTTGAGACCCTGCCCAGGGGGCTCAGAGACCTTGACACAGAGCCCAAGACCCCTGTGCCTTTGACTTAGCCCTTGGAAAAAACAATTACCAACCTTTATATGAATTACAAGCCAGGAAAGTTTAAGTAGAATGATAGTGAATTTATCACAGGGTGAAAAATAGATTTTTGGGGGTTTTAGAATGGGGGTTCAGGGGGCAAGATGGAGGAATCTGGGCATGGGCAGCCTTTCTCCTTCTTCTTCTTGGCCTCCATCTTCTGCTGTGATGTTGGCACTTTTGAGTTGGTTTAGAGTAGAAGCTCACTGTCTCACATAGGTGATAGGTATTGGGAAGGAATTGTAAATATTGTACACGTAGCTTTTAGTATAAAAAGATAACACCAGTGTGCCTCTGTCTGATCTGCTGAGTGGACCTCGTATGGACAGGAGAAAGAATTTTATACATAACAATAAACTACCTTGAGAATGAGAACTGAAGAGCCCTGACTCCTTCTCCGATTGCCAGGCTGGGAAAAGAGACTTTCTAACACATCTTGGGGTCACTGTGAGCAGCCAAAGCCCCGAGATCCAGTGGCTGGAGAAGGGTCAGGAGGTAACACAATGAACACACCCAACCTGCAGGGTTTGCATGCCAAGCCACAGGTCCCCATCTGCTCCCTCCCTCCCCTCCTGCTCCTCCCCAGGCTCCAGCTGCACAGGAGAAGCCCCAGTTGGACTCATCCAAGGCCAGCTACCCCAATGGCTGTTGTGTATTTCTTGCAGATGTTGCCGTAATTTTGTTGTGGTACAATTTGACACACGGCTCCCCGCTGCATCCGAAAGGGGCACATTATCTCAATTAATGTTTCAGGCAAACACAGCACTGATAGTATTCATGGGACTAAAGACCATTACCATTTGCATGGTGACTAGCACAAGAATTATGACTATGTGTGTTTTCCGCAGCAAAATTTGCCCTCGGGCTCCTTTTTTTTTTTTCTTTTTCTTTTCCCCCCCCCCTCCTTTTTGGCTTGTGACAATGTTCCCTTTTTCTTCCTCCTTCTGTTTTGATTTCTACTTAAAGTTTTATGGCTCTGTCCCCTCCAGGGTGCTATTATCTTGTATGCTAATAGGGCTATGCATATTCTATTAGCGTTGTCAGTGTGAGATAAGAGGCACATTCTGTAAGGAGCACTCAGGGGGTAATAATCCCAGCAAGGGGTCTCAATGTTAGTACATTATCAGTCATCTTCACATTTCAGTGGAGCCTGTTTATGCACCTCTTCAGCCCAGACACCGAAAATTGCTGAATGTTTACGGAAACTGTTGTAGGGGAACATAATGGGGCTTGGAGATCGACTTGATAAAGGAGCCTTCTCCTTTTGTGGCTCGCAGATCCGAGATGTTTGGAGCTGGGTGCAATAAGGAGGATAATAGGTTAGGGTAATATGTCAGGGTAATATGTGAGGTGGCAGTTAGCAGCTGAAAGGAGGGGCAGATCCACGCTTCAAGCAAAGGATGAGAACAATCCGTGTTCCTTGAGAGATTCCTCCTTTTTTTTTTCCCTCCTGGTTCACATCACTGAGACTTTTTCACCCTTTAGGCTCAAACTTGAGGGGCCACAGAAAGAAAAAATGGTGTGAAGGGCAAATGGGTGCAATAAAAAGGAAAATATCTTAGGATAATATCTATGTTAGGTGGCAGTTAGCAGCTGAAAGGAGGGGCAGATCCATCCTTCAAGCAAAGGATGAGAATAATCCATGTTACTTCAGAGATTCCTTTTATTTTTCCCCCTCTCCTGGTTCCCATTGAGACTTAACATCCTTTAGGCTTGAACTTTCTCCTGGCATCGAGACTTCTCACACCCTTTAGGCTCAAACTTGAGGGCCCACAGAAAGAAAATGGGTGGCAGCATGTGAAGGGCAAATGGGTGCAATAAAAAGGAAAATATTTTAGGATAATATCTATGTTAGATGGCAGTTAGCAGCTGAAAAGAGGGGCAGATCCATCCTTCAAGCAAAGGATGAGAACGATCCCTGTTCCTTTGGAGATTCCTCTTTTATTTCCCCCTCTCCTTGTTCCCATTGAGATTTTTTCACCCTTTAGGCTCAAACTTGAGGGCCCATGGAAAGAAAATGGGTGTGAAGGGCAAATGAGTAACTATTTGTGACTCTTTGGGAGTTAAATAACATTCCTGGGTGGCAGCAGCGGGCACTGGGCTGTGAAATAAATGTCATGCCAGGGTTTGCCCCAGCTGGGCAGGCAGTGCTTGGATGTAATTCTTGTTTCTCCCACTCCACTCGTGTTCCAAATAAAATTCTCAGTGATTCAGGGCTAAGAGCCCTCCTAGGAATGAGCGTCTGTTCTGTCCCACCCTCCGCTGTGGCGTGGCTTGAGCAAATCCATTATTTACCAAAAAAAAGGAGAAATTTTGTCTCTTTTTGCACTTTTCTGAGAGCACAGTTTTGAGGGAATCCTTCCCAGCGTTGGGTTTTTGTCGTGGAAGTTGCAGGAGAAAAAGAAAAGCCCAGAGTCAGTTCTTTGCACGTGAATTTAGAAATAAGTGTGCCTAAATGGAATTTTAATGGGGTTTCTGTGTATTTCTCAGTAATGCAGTTACTCCTGACCCAGCGGATTTATGTGGTGACACCTGGAATATGATGGGACTCAAAGTTATCACATAATTGGGCTAAGGATGGGAAGAAAAGGAGATTTTATGCATTTCTCAGGTGGGATATGTAATTGGGTCTAAAATCATGGATTTTGTAACAAATTCAGTGCCTGATTTGGCACAATCAGGGAAATTTTGGGCAAATAATCTAATGGGTAATGAAGAAATAAACAAGAGGTGAGGAACCAACCTCATATTTAAATGGACAAACAATTTCTGGAGACAGGGAACTTTTTGTTGTTCCTACAGAGAAACTTTTCTTTAAGTAGAACAGTACCATGGGCAACGCCTTAGGAGAGGCTGAAAATGTCACTCAGTATAAAAATGCAAATTTTTAAATGCAGAGGTGCCCAGTTAGGGCATCTAAACTCAATTCCTGGCTTCAGGAGGGAGAAAAAGGCTGCTTTGGATCACTTGTGTAGGACTTCAGACTGCTCATGGATATGAACACTCACTCCTTACTTTAAAAATACTTGTCCTTGACATTTCCAGACACATGGCTCACACCAAATGTATGCAGCTCCATCTCCTGAGGGTCCTGAGATTAAAACCCCTGCTTTCTCACCTTGTGATCTGGCATTAATAGCTGATAGAAAAATCACAGACATGACTGACATCTTCCTAGAAATGTGAGCCTGTGGAATTAATGAATGCCATGCAGGAAAGCAGGGGTCAGTTTGGAAATAGGATTTCTGTTGCCAGCCATCCAGTCATGAACTGGACAATCTGCTGTGGTTTTTTTTTTCTTTTTTGTTTCTTTCTTTTTTGGTTTTTTTTGCTTTTACAGTGAGGAAAATTGGTCTGGAGAATAAAGCAGTTGGAAAATAAGCAGCTCTGTTTCTGTGGCCACTGGAAATCTGTTTGTGTGCCCTCAGCACGTTCTTTGGCTGCTAAATTCTGTATCCTGCTGTTCATCTGCAGGGGAAATCACCCAAATCCCCAAATCTTGGTGGGTTGGGCTGGCAGAAGCTCAGCCCTGGATGCTCCATGGAAAGGCAGAAGGGTGGCAGGGGAAGAATTGAGGCATGGAAAACTCATTTCTGGAAGAAAAAAAAACAAACAGAAAAGATACAAAGGAAGTTGGAAGAGAAAGAATTGAAAGCATTTTAGTTGCATTTTTTTCCTTGGTAAGGAACAAGAATATTTGAACAGCCATCCAGAAATGCTGCAAAGCTTTCATTTGAGAGTGACATGCCATTTCTCACCACCCTGTCCTGGGAGCTCTCACCCCTCTGAGCTCTGCTGAAATCACTTTTCTTCCTTCTGGGTGCACACAGCTTGTTTTGGCTCCCACAGGGAAAAAGCAGAACTCCTGAGCCTGTCACAGGAGACTCAGGTTTTGTTCTTGTCAGGAAAATTAATCCACAAACATCAGAGGTTTATGTGCAAAAAGGAGACAGAGGAGTCCCTTTTTGCTTTATTTGAATAAAGGGAGAGGCCATGGGGCATTCCCCTGGGATCTCTCCAATTTTTGGAGGATGCAGCCTCCTTTCTATCCCAATTCCCCTCTCTCTTCCCAATTTCTCAGGTACTTGAGAGGTTCAGACTTCCTGATACCAAAGATTCCCCTCTAAGGTATAACCCTCCCTCTTCAATTTTTAATTCTTATGGAATTTAGGTGTTTTTCTTCCCCATTGTTTCTTTCATCTTTCAGCGTCTAATTTCATTTATTGTTGGGGCTGGGTTGGACTTGATGATCTTGAAGGTCTCTTCCAACCTGGTCATTGTGTGAATTCTGTGATTCTGTGAATTCTATGAATTCACACCACCACAACCAGAAGCCAACCATTTCCTAATTACAATACGTTATAAGTGTTTCTTGGCCCATCAGCTTTTGCCACACCATGCTGTAAATGCCTTAATAATAATAATCTAAAATTACCCCTCATGGGTCCTACAACGCATCTTTCACAGTTCTATTTCTCCAAAGTATTTAGTTTGATTTGCAAGGCCATCCTTTGAAACTTGCCTCTAGTTCTGTTTGTCTCAACAAAGTCTGTCCCATCCCATGGCATTTCTAAATCAGCATTTCTTACCTCAAGGTTTGCACACAGATGTGAGTTTTCTGTCAGGCTTGGAGAATTTCCCATAAATTGAGAATTCCCTATACATTTTGAGAATTTCTATTTGGAGAATTTCTGTTTTGAGAATTTCCTATACATTTTTGAGAATTTCCTATAAATTGAGAATTTCCTATACTGTGTGAGCCTTCTGGCAGGCTTGGAGAATTCCCTACAAAAATGGGACAGAGGTAA
This sequence comes from Calcarius lapponicus, assembly GCA_039654755.1. NCBI lineage: Eukaryota > Metazoa > Chordata > Aves > Passeriformes > Fringillidae > Calcarius > Calcarius lapponicus. The sequence continues at coordinate 15,191,008 of JBBFKN010000017.1, forward strand.
TTAAAACACAGTTTTTTCTCAGATTTAGGAATCCCAACGACAAAAATAAAAATGCTTCCTGCCCTTTCCATGTCCCTGGTGCTTCTGGTGATGCCATCCCTGCACCCAGAGCTTCTGCCACCCCACACCCCCATTTTTAGGAACATTTTTTTCTGTTCCATTTTTAGGAACACAAACCACATCTTAACCAGCAGGTCCCATTTCCCAAATCCCAGCCATGCATGACTTCCCTGTGTGAGCAGCTGAATCTTATGTTTCTTCATCAAGGAGTTTTTCTTCCTGCTTTCTCAGCTGTACAGTGTCTCTGGATTTTTTTTTTAATATATTTTTTTTAAATTTTATTTTCTTTTTTGGCTTGAGGTCTCTGCCTAATTATCTGTAACCTTCTGTTCGAAGATCCCTGTCCTGGCCTGATAAAAACCAGTAACTTTGAAAACAAACTGGGCCTTAATTTTCCTTGACAGCCCTTCTTTAAACATGTGGGCAAAGCCCTGGCTTAATTAAATGCACATTCGTATTCCAAACAAATTAAGTACAATTAAGGACTCTGAGTTATGGGTATCTATCACTGGGTGATGTTTTTGTAAAAATTACCACATTTAGATCAAACACAGAGGACCCTTTGCTTAATTGCTTCATTAGGGCCTGATGCAATAGGTTTCATAAATACAGGGTCTGATGTCTCTCTGGGAATTGCCCAAAAAACGGCTCTTAAAGTAATTGCTTCCACATTTCTGCCTTCCTGAGCTCTCCAGTGCCACCAGGGCCTGCCAGGGACTGGGCTCCTCTGGGAAATGGGTTTCTAGGAATAAAAATTGAAAAAAAAAAAAAAAAAGGATCAAAAAATAAACGTAATAGAATCCAAAAAATAAAAATAGAAATTCTCAAAATGTAGAGGAACTTCTCAATTTATTGGGAATTCTCAAAATAGAAATTCTCAAAATGTATAGGAAAATTTCAATTTATAGAAAATTCTCAAAAACTAAAAAGTTTAAGAAGGCAGTCAGAAATTAATAACACTTCAGCACATGAAGGAAAGGGGGATTTTTTTGATATTGAAAAATTGGTTTCTCAGCACAACAGCAAACAAATTCCATGTGTGGACACCACGCTCTGCAGCTCCTCATGCTGGTTATCAGCTTCTCAACACTGTCATTTTTAATGTCCTGCTGAGGCATTTCTGTCAAGGGATTTTTAGGGTGGAAAATCCTTCCTGTGGGGTTACCTGGAAGCCTGGATGGGGTTTGTGGTCAGCAAGGAGCTGTGCTCTCATCAGCAGAGTCACAGAGGTGCCTTTTCCTCAGAGAGGAGCTACAGCTGGAAATTGATCCCAGATCCCCACTCTGAGGGTCTGAAATGGGAAAATCCTGGTTTTTGGAGGGTTTTGATGGGTTACAGTGCTGATGGCAGCTGCTGTGGCATTAATTATGCATCACAAAATGGGGGAAATTGGTGGATTTTGTAACAAAAATGATAATTCTGGTGTTGTCTCCTGATTGCAGAGCTGCCTTCATCCACACCTCAGAGAAGCTCATGTGGGATGGTACCTGCCCTTCTCTCCTTGGGTGGCTCCATTTAAAACTTGGCAGAACACCCAGAACGGCCCTCATTTAGAAGAAAATGAGTCAACTTCAAATAAACAGAATGAAATAAAATAAATCCTGTGGCATTAAAGTCCTTTTGGCTGGATCAACCCATGCCTCACCAAGATTTATGGCATGGGTGTTAGAAGGAACGTCCACCCCAGTCAGAGCAGGATTCTCCCATGTAGCAGGCATGTTTGGAGATCCCAAAAATAAGATTTAGCAGGATTCTCCCATGCTGCAGACATGTTTGAAGACCCCAAAAATAAGATCTAGCAAGCTTTAGCAGGATTCTCCCATGTTGCAGGCATGTTTGGAGAGAGTTTGGAGACCCCAAAAATAAGATATTGAAGGGGAAAAACGCTTAAGGGAGAGCAAGAGGCAGCAGGAGGGCAAAACAAAGGCAGGGAGAGGCTGAATTGTGGCAATCCTGGGGGTGAGGAAGAGGAGGAGGAGGAGGTCACTGGATTTTATGTTTCTGAACCAGTTTGCAGGGGCAGGCCCACAGCGCAATTCCTCTCCCAGTTAATGAGTGTGGCGGCTGCTTCACCCCCTTGCTGGTGTTTAAAATTTTTGCAGCAATTTGAAAGGACATCAGAGGTGGATTTAGGGGGCTCCTGGGAAATCAACTGTTTCCTGTTTCAACAGCTTCTTCATCATAGCTGGCTTTCTCAGACACTGAGTGATGTTGTATTAATCCGGGTGTGCAGTGATTCCTGCTAAACTCAAAGCTGGGCTCAGCCTTGATTTGTGACCCTCAATTTGTGAACCTCAGTCTGCGAACCTCAAAATGTGAACCTCAAAATGTGAATCTCAAAATATAAACCTCAGTCTTTGAATCTCAGTTTATGAACCTCAGTTTGTGAACCTCAGTTTGTGAATTTCAATCTGTGAACCTCAAAATGTGAACCTCAATTTGTGAACCTCAGTTTGTGAATCTCAGTCTTTGAATCTCAATCTATGAACCTCAATTTGTGAATCTCAGTTTTTGAACCTCAAAATGTGGACCTTAATCTGTGAACCTCAGTCTGTGGATTTCAATCTGTTAACCTCAATTTGTGAGCCTCAATTTGTGAACCTGTTTGTGAACCTCGATTTGTGAATTTCAATCTGTGATCCTCAAAATGAGAATCTCAACTTGTGAATTTCAATTAGTGAACCTCAAAATGTGAACCTCAATTTATTAATCTCAATTTCTGAACCTCAATTAGTGAATTCCAATTTGTGAAATCATCACACGACACACTATTTTTGCCTCTGATGGTTATATAGGATTAATATCAAAAAACCTGCAAATGAGGGCAGATACTTTGGCCTGGCTATAAATGAAAAGAAAAATTATTTGGGGTTATTCCATGCTCTGGTGCCAGTTTTATGCAGACATGTATAGCACCAAAAATCAGATTACACCCTCACAGCTTGGCAGTGACTTCTGGATTTTGGGTCAGGCAGAGCTTGTGAGGAGGAGGAAGGACCTGCCTGGAGGGATGGCATTTCCCAGGGGTGTGGGCAGCACTGGAAGTGCCTGGGCATCACTGAGAGCTGCAGAGAGTTTCACAGAGGGTGAGGAGTCTCCCTCAGCAGAGATTTCCAGAACTCTCTGTCTCGGGACTTCTGCTGCTCACAGTGACCCCAAGATGTGTTAGAAAGTCTCTTTTCCCAGCCCAGTGGTGGAAGAAGGAGTCAGAGCTCTTCAGTTCTCACTCTCAAGGTTGTTTATTGTTTCTTATCTATAAAATTCTTTCTCCTGTCCATACGAGGTCCACTCAGCAGGTCAGACAGAGGCACACTGGTGTTATCTTTTTATACTAAAAACTACGTGTACAATATTTACAATTCCTTCCCAATACCCATCACCTATGTGAGACAGTGAGCTTCTACTCTAAACCAATCCAAAAGTGCCAACATCACCCAGAAGATGAAGGCCAAGAAGAAGAAGGACAGGACACACCCAGATTCCTCCATCTTGCCTCTTGAACCCCCATTCTAAATCCCCAAAATTCTACTTTTTCACCCTGTGACAAATTAACCATCACTCTACTCAAACTCTTGTGGCTTGTAAATCCTCACACAAAGTTGGTAATTTTTTCCATGGGCTAGAATGGAAGGCACAGGTGTTTTTGACTCTGTGCCAAGGTCTCTGAGCCCCTTGCCAGGATCTCGAGTCCTCCAGGGCAGCCAGAGGAATGTCCTGGGTTCTGTGTTGGATTCATTGCTCAGGCTGCTCAGTCTGTGGCTCTGTAGGACAGGGTATCGTGCAAGGGGCTGAATGGGGAAGGTTTTATGGAAATTCCAGTGGGAATCTGCTCTCAGAGCATTCTCCTGCCTCCCACGGCCAGCAGGCTGCGAGGATGCAGCTGCTAATGAGGGCTGGCAGGGCTGGGGCTTCTCTTTGCCTGCCTGGGGGTTCCTGCTCTGCAGAGAGAGCCTGATGCTCCTTTGGGCTCCTTTTTTCTCCTTTCCAGTCCATTACAGGTGACAGAGCCGATGAGGAGCCTGTCTGTCACCTCTGTCCCCAGGGGGAGAATCCTCATCCCTCCCTGTGCTCACTCCCAGCCTCTGCTCAGCTTCTCAGGCTTCTCAGGACATGGGGAACTGCCCTGGGAGCTGGATCACAGCTGGATCACAGCTGGATCACAGCTTCCCAGCCCTGCCAATCCCTGCCCCACATCCCCCCTCTGGCCCTGCTCTGGTACAAACCTCTTCCCTATAGTAGAACATAGTAGGAGTCTTAGCAAAATATCTGCATTGAATATCTGTGTATGTATATCGTAGGAATCTTAGCAAAATATCTGTATTGAATACCTGTATATGTATACAGTAGGAGTCTTAGTAAAATATCTGTATTGAATATCTGTGTATGGGCCAAGCCTTGGTAAGCTTTGGTTGTACTTGATGGGCTGCAAGCTGTGATGTCTTTAATTAGGCTGAGCTGTAGCCAGTGAAGATAACTGTGGTAAAAGGGGGCTGGGTTAGCCAGTCAAGGAGAGCTTGGAGGGAGCCTGGACTAAGAAGCAGCAACCTGCAGGAGAAGAAGGACCAGCGCTGTGGAGAGCTGCTGCAAGAAATATCACTGAGAAGGTGTGGGACTCAAGAAACATAATTGCAACAATATAAAACTTTAGAAATCGAATACAACATTTCCCAAGTGTTTGGAGCTCCAAATAAACCTCTGCCCATCATTTTCTGAGCAGACCCAAAGAAGATTTGTGTTGTGAGCAGCTCTGCCCCAGTGCTGGGGGAAAGATCCCCAACACCCCAGCAAACACTGCCCTGTTTTTTTCCAGAACGGAAAATGGAAATAACCCCCGGTAGCTGCACCAGTGGGGAGCTATCTGTGCAGGGGCATCTCCAGCTCTTGAATTGCCAGAAATGCACATTTAGAACCCAGCCAGGGCCAGGCTGCACTGCTGGGGGAGCTGCTGCTCCCACCTTGCAGCAGAGAAGGGAAGGGAGCCCTGCACAGGGGCTGCCTGCAGGCAGGGGCACCTGGAGCCTGATCCGAGGGGATCTGGGTGACAAAGTGACCTGGGAGTGGCCACAGTGGCACCCAAATCCCCTCCAGATGCCAAAGTGACCTTGGAGTGGCCATGGGGGAACCTGGAGGGGATCTGGGTAACAAAGGTGACCTGGGGGTGGCCACAGTGGCACCTGGAGGGGATTTGGGTGACAAAATGACCTGGGAGTGGCCACAGTGGCACCTGGAGGGGATCTGGGCAACAAAGTGACCTGGGGGTGGCCACGGGGATGGGCTGAGGAGGGTTTGCATCCCCAGGCATTGATCTGAACAATGATAGCGGCAATAACATTTGGAATTCACTGCTGATGAACGCGTGTGCTGTTCACACCTCCACCTTTTCACTTCCCACAGCCCCAGTGTTCCCTCCCAATGCCCATTTATGAAGAATAAAGGCAAAACAAACAAAAATATCCACATGTGTGTATCTCTATATATTTAGTTATTCTCCCATATCTCACTGCTGTGAGCTTCCCTGTCTCTGGCTCCATAATAACCCCGTTTTCCCTTCCTATATCAATTCCAACTCAGTTTATTACAGTTTTCTGTCTGAATTTCCAAAAATTATTTTTCTAGGGTTAATCCCTAACCCCCAGCAATACCACTGGGAGAGCTGTGTGGCAGGTTTGAAATAGTTACTACTTGGAGCAAGCAGCCTTTTCAAGTCTTTATTTATAATTCAAGGATTGGAGAAGCTGGAGCAGCAATTTTTGGGTGTAATGCATGACTCTGCTGTAGTTGTGTCTGACAGAGCTGTGCTAATTACTCTGTGTGGGTTTGATGGAGAGCCAAGAAAGGGCTGTAGAAAAATGTGAATCACTAAAACTCAGGTCCCCGAAGTCAAAAGTAAAACAAATAGGGAGAGATCTTTATCTAAGGCAGAGCCTTGCTTGCTGTGTACAGAAAAAGCCCATTCCCGTGTTTTGTGCTTCTTTTTTTCTCCTCCTTTAGATCCAAGTTGTATTTCTGTCTGTATTTATAAAAAAAAATTGTAGAAGTGTTTTTATGAATAAAAATTGATTTTGTACAGTTAGGGTAGACAGTGCATTCATCCTGCTCCAGCCCATTTTCCTGCTCTTTGGAAAACTGTAGCTGGACTTTGTGTGGCCTTCAAAGAGTCACTTAACCTTCCTGTGCATCAGCTTAGTCATTTGTAAAAGGAATATTATAATAATAGACACCCCTAGGGGCTCTCCCAAGTTTCAATAATTAATGGGGCTAAAGCACTTGGTGAGCCTCAGATTAGAGGTGCTAAATAAAGGCATTAAATTCATATTTTTTTACTCCAGAAAAAGCAAAGCGTCAACCTGGGAAGTGTTGCTTTAAAGCTTGGAGTTGCTGTGAGCCTTGTAGTATATTTTAATTTCCATACTCCCAATTCAGCTGAGCTCTGAAATCCATTTTTAATTTTGCAGTGCCCATTTTTTCCCTGCAGCTGCAAGAGGGAGCTACTTGAGCCAAGCCCTGGAAGAGCAGAGGAGGAGGAGGATCTGTGAGTGTCTGTTTGTCCATCCCTCTGCATCTCAGCCACAGGAAAACCACAGGAATATGAGAAACCAGGACAAAATGCAAATCAATCAGTGGAGAAGGAGAAACCACAAGCTGTGCTTTTGCAGGGAGGTTCTGGGGGATGGATGGAGGCTGCTGAGCATGACCTAATGCCTCAGGAAAAATCAGCAAGCACCGACCTCAGCATCCAGGCAGCCCGAATATTGAACCAGAGGTCCTTGAGTAATTGTCCTTTCTTCACTCCAGGGGTGAAAAGGGTACATTAGACATTCACCAGCAGCAAATGGCACCTGACATCTCTTTAAGTGAAAGTCAGCTCGGAATTTTTTTTAATGGCCGAGCATAAATCTTTTAAATTATAAATCAATAAATAGTTAATTCAATAATAGGAATCTTTTAAATATTTAATGAGTCATATGCAGAATGGCTCTATAACTGGATGTTGATGGAACTGTGTCAAAGGAATTTGAATCAAACTTTTCTAAAATCCCTGTATTAAAATAGTTATTGATTCAAACATAAACTATGGAGACTCTGGCAAAAGTCAGGGGGGGCTGGAGGGGCTTGGCATACATTTCCTCATCCAGGAAAATGTGAAGCCAACAGCTTATTTTTAATGATGGATTCTGGGGCTTTTCAGGTTGTATTAATGCTCCCACTACAAAAATGAGAAAGACCCTACGCAGACAAGATTTCTCATGTGCATATTCATTAAAACCCAGGTGTAAGGGCAGCTGGGCTCTGAAATAAATTCTTAAATCCTGGTTTAAGGACAGCTGTGCTCTGGGCCAGCCTGGTTTGGTTAAAGTTCTGTAACCAGCACTGCCAAGGGCACCAGGAACCATCTCCATTGGAAACTGCCCCAAGTTTTATTTATTTACCAGAGTTTTCAGGTGAAAGGCAGTGGAAGTGTCATTATGGACTCCAGAGCTGAGTTTAGGATTCTTTAGGATCAGTAGTTAGTGTTCACTTACTAATTAAGTCAACACTTCCCTTAATTACCCTTAATTGAGGGTGTTTTGTGCTTAAACCTCAGACCACATCCAGCACCTGTTATTCCACAGCACCTTCACATTTCCCACAGCCCCACCTCGGATTCCCAAATAAAAAAGGAACTTTTGGGGACAGGAATGGTGCTGAGAACAGCCTGAAGGAGCTGCTCCAGTGGGGAAATGCAAAGAGGGGAGAGGGCACAAAAGAGAGGGGAAAAGGAAGGATGGAAGAAAGGAAGGAAGAACTCCAGGAAGGATTCCAGGAAGGAAAGGATTGTCTGGCAGAGGAGCTGGGATTGGTTTTGCAGAGTGGCTGAATCTCAGGTAAATTCACCCTGGGGGTGTTCAGTGGGCATGCAGTACTGTGGATTCCAGAAACAGATCCTGATGTCTGAGGAGCAAAAAGGGCTTTGGTCACAGAACCATGGAATTATTGAGATTGGAAAAGACCTCGAAGATCATCAAGGCCAACCATCAGGTTTGGACCTTAATCCAAGGTTTGTTCAGTATTTCAGGAACTTCCTGCCTTGAAACCACTCAGTAATGTTAACAGGGGAGTCTCCACTCCTTTCCAAAACCAGCAATTTGATGTTGCCTCCTGAAATAAGGAAATGTGGCATCCGAAACTCCTCACCACCACACCCTGCACCCATTCCAAAGCGGTTTGTGTCCTGAGGAGCCACAGCCTGAGTGCTCAGGGTTGGTCTCACTGCCCTGCAGGGGAGCCAGGACCAGCCCAAAGCCAGGCTGAGCATCACCAGGATCTGCTCTTGGCTCTGTAATCAATTGCACTTGGTTCAATATTTGTAGCAGATCAGAGTCCCATTTGTATTCTGCACACCTCTGCTTTCTCCTCTCTCCCTGGCTGTATAAATATCCCTCCAGAAAAGCTGCCTGCATATCCTTGTTGGGTTTTTTTTCCCCTCCCTGAGATGACAGATACTGTAACAATGGCAGTAGATTAATATCTCCTTAATCAGCCAAATGAACATGACATACAAGGGTGACAGCTCAATTTGCTGCTAACAGATTGTGCCTATCACAGCCCCTCCATTCCAAGGGATGGTTATTTCTGGAAGAGATCACATGCTGAGGGGAGGACCCCACAGCTCAGAGGCTCCCATTAAATACATCAAGCACCTCATAGGTGTTACTCAGCCTCCTGTCAGGACACTGCCTGTGTGGGGAATGAAATGAGCCTTGACACAGACACTGCCTCTGTTGTTGGCTCTCTCTCTTTATTGCCAGCTATTTTTTGTTGGCTCATGGATTTTTTTTTTTTTCCCAGTGTTGGAGCAGATCAGACTATGAGCCGGATTCCTGGGGAGATGCACAAAGAGATGTTGTGGGGAGGAAGGACTCTGGGGGGAAGCCACACATTAAATCTGAGCCCCACAGGCTCAGGGCTGGTTTGCAGGTGGGATTTTGGGAGGATCTTGTTGCTAATTCTGAAATTCAGATTTGGATTTTGGGCTCAATCCAAATCTTTCTTTCCCTGCCTCTTGCAGTGTTTGAAGTGAAGGGACCACGGGAACCATGGGCAGGTTCTCCCCAGGGGTGTCCCAGGCTCAGCCAGGTCCCTTTGTGCAGGACAACACCTGAGCCCAGGTGGGGAATGGCACCAGCACATGGAAATCAGGCTCAGGCCGTGCTTGGTGAGCCTAGTTTGGGGTTTGCAGCTCTCATTTCCACTGGAAACTGCCCCAAGTTTGTATTTATTTACCAGTTTTCAGTGGGAAGTGTCACTGTGGACACCAGACCTGAGTTCGTTCCTTTAGGATCTGCAGTCAGTGCTCCCTTATCAAACATGTGCTGCTGTAACTCAACGCTTCCCTTAATTACCTTTAATTGAGGGTGTTTTGTGTTTAATCCTTAATTAATTCTTAATCCTGTGGCTTTGCTGATGTGCAAAGGTGTCCTGGGCAGGGCAGGGTCTGATCCTGCAGCTCCTGGTGCTCCTGGGGGCTGTGACAGCCCAGCACAGGTGGCATTTGGTGGCATTTGAATTTCCCAGTGACTTCCACCTCCTGCTTTTGTTGAGACCCTCACAGTGCTCTCCCCACCCTGATTTTGCAGCCAAATTTATAAACCAGGTTTGCAGGTGTCTGCCAGACCCATCCAGAGGCAGGGATCTCCCCAGAGCTCCCAGTAAATCCCAGCACTCCCCAGTTCCCTCAGTTTCTTTCTTGCACAGCTCCCAACAGCTTGGTTCAAGACAAAACCTGTGTTCACTTTTGAAAGATAAAATCGAGTGGAAAAGGTTTCCAAGGTAAAATTGACAATATATTGCTGAAATAATGCCATGAAGATATATCCACATGGTTGCAATTATGGAGCTAAACCCTGCCCAAGGAGGCTTCTGTCACTCCCCACACTTGCCACAATTTCTGTCATACAAATGTGTTCATTATTTTTATCATTTTTTTCCTTCGTCTTCTTATTACAGGTTTTGCCATGAGAATAACTCATCAAGGTTTTATGACTAATAAATTCTCTAAATTACAGTCCAAGGATGCATTACTTTAATTTTTCCCTCCATATTCTGTTTTTAATTGCCAGGCCATTTCCCACTTGCCTTTTTTAATGACTCATTAGGCTTAAGGGGAAAGAACAGAATTTAGTCCATGAAAGATCTTGCATTGAGTTTTGGACACTTCAGAAGGGGAGTGATACATTAAGAGAGGAAAAATCAGAGAGGAGACTTCAGATTTCAAAGGTTGAGGATATTCAAAGCAAAACAAAAATTTTAAGAAAGCTGCAGGCCAGGTATTATTAATTATTTGGACAATTTTTTATTGTTTAATTATTTGAACAAATATTGTTTATTTAAACAATTATCTCTAATGAGAAATGCAGCCAAGGTGTCTTTTTGCTTTTTGTAGGATGTAGATGCATGCATGACCTTTAATGTGTAAATGAACCTCCTGGGATCATTTCAGAGTTCTGAAGACTAAATTTAGATGTGTCCTTAAAAACCTGGTGAAATCAGGGCTGGAGGGAATAAAAGGTGAAGTTTTGGGGGGCAAATTCCTTTTGTGGGCTCTGTTCTGGGGCAGGTGAGGGCACCTGCTGGTCTCTGCTCTGGGATAAAAGGGAATGCTGCACATTTGGGGTTTACTGAACCCACTGCTCATTTTGGGGATTTGGAGTTTGCTGAACCCACCGCACATTTTAGGCTTAGTGAACCAACTGCCCATTTGGTGTTGCTGAACCCACTGCCCATTTTGGGGATTTGGGGTTACTGAACCCACTGCACATTTGAGGTTTGCTGAACCCTCTGTACATTTGGAGTTGCTGAACAACTGCCCATTTTGGAGATTTGGGATTTCCTGAAACCACTGCCCATTCTGGGGCCTTCTGAACCTGCACATTTTTTGGGATTTGCTCAACCCACTGCCCATTTTGGTGATTTGGGGTTTCCTGAACCCACTCCCCATTTGGGGTTTCCTTAATAATATAATCCCAGTGTGCTGCTGATCCCAGGAGGGACAGACAATCCAAGACACCCACGAGTGACTTGGGCTGGAGGAGCAGATTTCAGGTGGAAAACCGTGGATAACAAAAACTGTTAAAACCCAGGAATATAGTGCAGAATAAATTTCAGAATATTTAAGAAAGTAGGAAATCTGCTGGGGATACACAGTTAAACTATTTATATTTATATTTATATTTAATTTTATATTTTATATGTATTTTATATTATATCTATATTATATTTATATGTATATTTATGTCTATATCTATATCTATATAATCCATATCTATGGTATAGTTATAGTTATATTTGTATTTATATTCATAATAAATATTACTATTATATATGTGATATATGACAATATAATAACATTATATTATTGTGCATATATAATATGTATAATAATATATACATATAACATTATATTATACATATTATAAATGTTAATATTTATATTTATTTGTTTGGGGACAGTGATTTGGCTGTGCTGTGCCTTCTCTGAGGACACCAAGTTTGTCCCTACATGTGCTGGCAGAGCTCAGCTGCTGCACTACCAACCCTGCGCCGCTTTAGGATTTTCAGGAAGCCCCAAAGAGCGATGAAATCCCCCTGGCTGCAAGGCACAGAACAGAAAAAGGAGTTTGCACTGCGAGTACCATCGCAGCCGCTCTAGAGGGAGGCAGAGCGCCGCTGCTCCAGGAGCCATCCCCAGGCTGTGTCAGCAGCACAATCAGCAGCATGAAAAAAAAAAAAATCAAAGTGCTCTTTGTGGAGTGTGTTTCAGGTGGCAGCACGGGTTGTGCCGGTGGCAAAGTGCTGAAATATTCAGCTCCATCACTGGCTCGGCAGGGTTTTGCTGGCCAGCACTTTCCCTGGATTGCAGTCCGTGCAGGGCAGGACCAGGGGGTGCTTGGGGGAGCTGGAGATGAATTTGGGGCTAATCAGGAGTGGAAGTCATAACAAAGTGGTGCCAGGGATCACAGATGGGCTCCCAGAACAGGGGGTAATTACATCACACCTGTGATATATGTATATCTATTTATATCTATATCTATATAATATATCTATATCTATATATATGTCTGTATCAATATCATCTATATCTATATCATCTATATCTAAATCTAATCTATATCTATATATCATCTATATGTCTATACCTGTATATCATCTATATCTATCTATATTATCTATATCATCTATATGTCTATATCTATATATCATCTATATCTAATCTATATCTATCAAAATCTATATCTATCTAATCTATATCTCTAATCTATCTATATCTAATTCTATATCTATCCTATTATCTCTAAATCTATATCTATCTATGTATAATCTATCTCTATTTCTATCTTTGTGGATCTCTATCTCTATTTCTATCTATATCATCTATATCTATCATCTATATCTATCTATATCATCTATATCTATATCTATCTATATCTATATATCATCTATATAATCTATATCTATCACTATATCTATATAATCTATATCTCTTTAAATGCACTCAATATTTCTCCTTCCTCTCCTGACCAGGAGCAGTTTGCTGGGAGTGTCTTCCCAAATGGACTCAGTGGTTCCATCAGGTGCTTTCTTGGGTTTCAAATTCACAATTTTTTGGGAGCGGCACCCTGTTCAGTGTGAGATAAAATCCAGCCTTGCTGGAGCTGATGAGCTTCAGCTCAAGCTTGCAGGGAATCCTCTCTTCTGCAACATTTTTGGTTGTGTTACTTTTAAACTGGCACAACGACCCAGTTAGTAAATAGATTTTGATTAATATCCAATTTTTTAAGATGTATTTGCATGCCTGTTGAGGCTTTATGCATTATTAAAAATAATTTATTGAATATTAGACTCCTCCAGGACACTACTCACTCTGTGGCCTTGGCAAGGGGTGGAACTGGCCTGGCTCTCCTGCTCCTCAGCACCTGAGGATGATTTTAGCCCTGCGTGAGAAAACCTGAAATGCATTTCACCCCAGCACACACAGCGTGGAAATCTGCCCCTTTTTAGCCAGGAAAAATCCATCCCAGGGAATTGTGTGTCACACAAAGTCTGCAGAGCGGGGATCCCACTGCAGTCCCAGTCAAACTCCTGCAACTTCTGCCTTTTGCAGGCCATGGTTTCCCTCTGCTAACTCAAGTCCTAACCTGCATTAACTGTTTAAACCCAATTTTGCTTGCAGTTAAAATTGAATATGACTGTTAGTCTAGAAAATACGGCCTATTTCCTTTTACTAGTTAGCTTTTAAAGGTGTTTTACAATTCAAATGAGCCATGCAATTAAAGGTGACATTGCCAGAACTGGACAGACTAAAATTAGACATTCCTGCTGTGTGTTAGAGCCTGGCCCACATTTAGATCATGCTGTCTTTGGGCTGTACCTGTCTGCTCCAATCTTGTGAGTCAACAGGACACTGAAATGTTCCAGAGTCCTGGTGTGTTGTTCTATTCCTTCTGTCTTCCAGGATTACCTGATCCTTTAGGGTTCCAAGCACACTCATAACAATATTTCAGCTTTTTTTTTTTTTTTTTTTTTTTTAATGATGGTTTTTTCACTGCCTTGATCACCACAAACACATAATTAGGAGCAAGTCCTGCCTCAAATCCCTGAATTGTGCATCCCTAGAGTGGGCAGCAGGGTCTGTGTGTGCTTCTGACCTGCTCCAAGCACACTCACACACACTCATAACAATAATTTACCTTTTTTAAATTTTTTATGATGGTTTTTGCACTGCCTTGACCACCACAAACCCATAATTAGGAATAAGCCCCTGAATTCTGCATCCCAGAGCAGGCAGCAGGGTGTGAATAGGCTTCTGAGCTGCTGAACAAGGACTGAGGGGGCTGCCAGGCTCAGGGACAGTCAGTCCTTCCTGCTTTGATCTGTAGTAACCTCAGAGTAACCCCTGAGTTACAAGGGTGTTGAAGGAAGGGTCTCTTTCAATTGTCTGGCAGCAGCAATGCCCAGAATCCCTGACATCCCACCTTCTAAACACCCCAGAGCATTGATTAAGATGTAATTACACCATCCCTGGGTAATCAGGGATGTGATTACCATTAGCAATTAGCCCTGTGCAGGATTCTGTCCCCTCAGTTTGGGGACAACAGTGTGAGGAGTTCTGAGCTGTGCAGTGAATTCCAAAGTGAGAAGTGAGGGATATCCCCAGAAAATTCCTGTTCTGCTCTGAGCAGGGGATGCGGAAATCTCTCCTCATTCCAGGCTCAGCTCCCTGAATTTCACAAAGGCATTCCCTGATATTTGTGGAGCTGTGTCACTAAAAGAAAAAATCCTTTCACCAGGATTTCTTCTCCTGGGAAGCTGAGACGCCTCAGAGAGAAATGAAAACAATATTATCTGATTGCTTCCCCTGTGTTTGGCTGCTTTGGGATGTGGTCCCAGACCCAAGCTGGCGCCAGTGCCAAGTGGGGCTGGTTTGTCAGTGGTCCTAAGTAAGCAGAAGATCTGAAAATCTTTAAAGAGATGGGCACAGAGGAGGAATAGGGAAGTCATAAGCTCTAATTTTTTGGGGGGGACAAATGCCATTTGTGATAACTTTAAAAGTGGGTCCCCAAGACGAAGAATTGGAATTTGTAATAGACACAGGGGCAGAGAGAACCTGCCTGTTAAATATTCCAAAAAGTTATAGTTTGAGCAAACATATAGTGCAAGTAACAGGGGCAATATGAGAAAGTTTTACATTTTGGGTCTTTAAAGATGTAGTAATTGAGGGAAGAAACTAAAATTTGGATGGAAGATGTCTTATTGGTCTCAGGGGCAGGTAGCAATTTATTGGGAAGAGTCTTACAAGTGGAATTAAGAATAGGAGTTATATCAGAAAATGGGAAAATGACAACTAGAGTTTTAAAATTAGGCCAAGAAAATGAAGAAAAAAAAATCAACAAAGAAGTTTGGGCTGAAGAAGGAAATAGGGGGGAATTAAATATCGACCCCATAAGGGTTACAACTGAGAGACAAGATTGTCCCATATGTGTCCATCAGTATCCTGTATCTTTAGAAGGACGGAAAGGTTTGAAGCCAGCAACAGAAGGACTAATACAGGACGGGGCATTAGAACCTTGTATGTCTCCTCATAATTCCCCTATTCCCCCAGTAAAGTCTGATGGAAGTTATAGCCTAGTACAAGATTTAAGGGAGGTTAATAAAAGAACTCAGACTCACTACCCAGTGGTAAAATATCTCAGACACTTAATAAAAGAAAGTAGCTAGAAAACCAACCATGGGAAAATTGCAAGAATCTTATTCATTCTCCCTCCCTCTGCAAAGAGTTACGGCAGTTTTTTACTACAGTCGCGCTTTACGGCCGCTTTTACGTCAGTCGCGCTTTACGGCAGTTTTACGACAGTCGCGCTTTACGGCCGCTTTTACGTCAGTCGCGCTTTACGGCAGTTTTACCACAGTCGCGCTTTACGGCACCTTTTACGACAGTCGCGCTTTACGGCACCTTTTACGACAGTCGCGCTTTACGGCAGTTTACGACAGTCGCGCTTTACGGCCCCTTTTACGACAGTCGCGCTTTACGGCAGTTTTACGACAGTCGCGCTTTACGGCACCTTTTACGACAGTCGCGCTTTACGGCCCCTTTTACGACAGTCGCGCTTTACGGCAGTTTACGACAGTCGCGCGTTACGGCCCCTTTTACGACAGTCGCGCTTTACGGCACCTTTTACGACAGTCGCGCTTTACTGCACCTTTTACGACAGTCGCGCTTTACGGCAGTTTTACGACAGTCGCGCTTTACGGCAGTTTTACGACAGTCGCACTTTACGGCACCTTTTACGACAGTCGCGCTTTACGGCCGCTTTTACGACAGTCGCGCTTTACGGCAGTTTTACGACAGTCGCGCTTTACGGCCCCTTTTACGACAGTCGCGCTTTACGGCAGTTTACGACAGTCGCGCTTTACGGCAGTTTACGACAGTCGCGCTTTACGGCAGTTTACGACAGTCGCGCTTTACGGCACCTTTTACGACAGTCGCGCTTTACGGCCCCTTTTACGACAGTCGCGCTTTACGGCACCTTTTACGACAGTCGCGCTTTACGGCACCTTTTACGACAGTCGCGCTTTACGGCAGTTTTACGACAGTCGCGCTTTACGGCACCTTTTACGACAGTCGCGCTTTACGGCACCTTTTACGACAGTCGCGCTGTACGGCCCCTTTTACGACAGTCGCGCTTTACGGCAGTTTTACGACAGTCGCGCTTTACGGCCCCTTTTACGACAGTCGCGCTTTACGGCCCCTTTTACGACAGTCGCGCTTTACGGCAGTTTTACGACAGTCGCGCTTTACGGCCCCTTTTACGACAGTCGCGCTTTACGGCAGTTTTACGACAGTCGCGCTTTACGGCCGCTTTTACGACAGTCGCGCTTTACGGCCCCTTTTACGACAGTCGCGCTTTACGGCACCTTTTACGACAGTCGCGCTTTACGGCAGTTTTACGACAGTCGCGCTTTACGGCCGCTTTTACGACAGTCGCGCTTTACGGCAGTTTTACGACAGTCGCGCTTTACGGCCGCTTTTACGACAGTCGCGCTTTACGGCCCCTTTTACGACAGTCGCGCTTTACGGCACCTTTTACGACAGTCGTACTTTACGGCCGCTTTTACGGCAGTCGCGCTTTACGGCCGCTTTTGCGACAGTCGCGCTTTACGGCAGCTTTACGACAGTCGCGCTTTACGGCACCTTTTACGACAGTCGCGCTTTACATTGCTTTCTTTTTTAGAACTTTTAAGGCACATTAGAGCACTTCACTTTACAGCACTTTAAATAAAAAACAGAAGGGCTTTTAAAATAAATTTTAAAAATTAGGAAAAATAAATGAAAAACAAAATAAAACCATAATTTTATTTTTAAAATTTTATTTTGTGCTGCCCAGACCAGCTCAAGCTGGTGACTGTGGTGGTGTTTGAGGGTCCCCAGGACAAGGGAAAAGAGGAGAATCTTGACTCCACCTTTCAGAAGGCTGATTTATTATTTTATGATCTCTATTATATTTTTTAAAAAATGAGATATTAAAACTATAGTAAAAGAGCCAGGAGAGCTGGAGCCATCATAAAGCTGGAAAGGAATGAATAATAAAAATCTTGGGACTTCTCACAGCCCTGACAAAGCTGGACCAGCGAAGGGATTTTCATCAAACACGTCAGGGCCAGGTGCTGGCACAGGCAGCATGGGCTGGCCGAGGTCACTGTGTCATCCCTGCCAGCCCAGGTGTCACAGCAAGGAGGAGAGAGTTCACCCTGTGCTCACACAGCCCTGCCAAAGGACTGGCTGCCAAAACAGAGTCCCAGTTCCTCGCAATCCCCTCCCAGTATAAACCAGTTCCCCCAGTCCCCTCACAGTCCCTCCCAGTCCATCTCAGTACAAATCAGTAACTCCAAATCCCCTCCCAATCTGCTCCCAGTATAAACCAGTGACCCCCCAATCCCCTCCCAGTACAAACCAGTAACCCCTTAACCCCTCCCACTCTCCTTTCAGTCCCCTCCCTGTACAGCACACACTGGACACATTTCTGTCAATGCTTGGATACTGTGAAAAGAAGGGCTATCCTCAATTTAAATCCCTCCAGCAATGAAAAAAGTGAAATTTTCCCTCAAAAAAAGCCTTAACAATGAGGTACAGCAGAGGAAGGTTTGTAGGAGGCACTTAAGACACACAAAGCAGCATGACTTTGCAGTGGTGGCAGTATCCGTCTGGGAGATATCTGGCACAAGGCAAAATTGTCAGAATGCACCCAGCCACTCTGGGCCACAGGCCCCTGAACACAAGTGCTGGCACTTTTCCTTGCAAACAAAACTAACTAGACCAGGTTCCAGAGGGCAGATTGCATGAGACACTTGGCACTGTCAAAGCAGCCTGACTTTGCAGTAGTGGCAGCTTGGGTCTGGGAGGCATATTTCAAACAGTGGAATTTCAGCAGGCAGCAGGCTACTCCGGGCCAATGGCCCCCAAACAACAACCTCGGTCCTTTGCCCTGGGAAACAAAATTCAGCAGCCCAGGTTCCTCCCAGACCGAAGCTGGCACCATTTGAAACTCAGGTTGCCTTGACAGTTAAAAGTGACTCCTGCAATCTGCCATCCAGAACCAGGACGGGTGAGTTTTGTTTGCCAGGGAAAAGGGCCGAGGTTTGTTTTGGGGGGCCTGTGGCCGGGAGTGGCCGGCTGGCTCCTGAAATTCCGCACTGCGCAGAATGGTTCCCAGACCCAAGCTGGCACCAGTGCCAGGTCCGGCTGGTTTGACAGTCCTGGGTACCCTCACAAACTCTACAGAGCTGTTTTTGTCCTCTCCACCCTGGAGTCTGCCGGGAATTCTCTCCTCTCAGCCCACCTGAATTGTCTGACATGATTCTCTGGAAAATTCATTCACTTCTTTCTGAGAAAAGTGGCAAATATTGAATATTTACAACTCCAGAGGGATGTGTGCCCACCTCAAATGCAGAAATCTATAAGATATTCAAAATCTTTGGAAGAAATTTTGGAAAACCCAGAAAAAAAACCATAAAATGCATTTTAAGTTCCCCAGTGCCACTCCCTGGCAAGACAAGATTATATCCCAGCAAACACAATAATGTTTGTGTAGCAAGTTTAAGGGGTTTTACAAGGTGCTGTTGAACCTGTGTGTTATAAAATAGCACATAAAAATGCTAAAAACTTCTTGTATTGCCTGTCTGCCTTTCCCCATGTCTCACTGCAGTGCTGAAATGAGGCCCTGGGAGCAGCACCTGATCCAGCTTCAAGGAATCTCTAAAATTCTCTAAAAAATCAGTTTTTACAGCACTAGCTACAAGATGCAGCATGGCCCTGAGAGCAGCACCTGATCCAGCTTCAAGGAGTCTCTAAAATTCTCTAAAAATCAGTTTTTATAGCACCAGCTACAAGATGTATCTCCTTGCAGAAAAATAGAAGTTTGGGACACTTGGAAAAGCCACATCCAGCCCCTGTGACAGAGTCAGTCCCAGGGATTTCTGCAGTGGATGAGGGATCTGTGCAGTTTGGAGCAGTTGCATAAATAAAAGAAACTGAAATGCAGGTGCCTAAGGATGGAGAAAATTTAAATCTGGGATTGTGTCCTGAGGGATGGGGTGAATTCTCCACTTCTGGAGCTTCCCTGGTACCTTCTGGCTCTGAGGTGATGAGCCAAAATCTCCCTGAGATTTCCCCCCACTCAGGTACAAATGTATTCCCCCACTCAGTAATTCCCCCCTGTCAGGAAACAAAGTAGTTTTTAAACTTTAAAGAGCAGAGTAATGGAAAATGAAATACAAAGGGAATGAGAGAAGAAAAAAAAATTGAGTAAAATGTCTTTTTATTTTGGTATTCTGCAGCAAAAAGTGTGTGCACTAAATAATAAATAAGCCATGCAATGTTTTTACAGCTTCTTTCGTATGCGTGAATATTTAAAACATGCAAAAATGTGGAATAGGCATTTACTGGGGACAAAAGCAGAGAACTGACTTTATGTACAGAGAGCAAGATGGGAAAACCAGAGAAATGCATGTTTAATGGCTTGCTGCTCACAGAAGGGAGATATTTCCAAGTGTGAACATATTTGTAGACAAACCAATCTGACAAGTCTGCTGGGGGATGATGGATTACAGCAGAATTGGCCTCAGAAGCAGAATTTTGTCGTGTGGGTGCTCGTGGTGTAAACAGTGCCTGGGGCTGGCAGCAGGGCTGGGAGCTGGGGCTGGGCTGGCACCTGAGAGCTCCTGGGTTTGCTCAGAGGATCCAAGGATGCTTTTCAGCCCTTTGGCGGATTGATTTGTGTTATTCATGTCCTGGAATTTGAGGAGACTGGGACAGGGCTGTAGGGACAGCTCTGATCTCTGCTCTGGGACAGGGACACCCCCAGGGAACCCCTGGAGCTGGTCCAGGGGGGTTTAGGTTGGATTTTGGGAAAGGTTCATCTCCCAGAGGGTGCTGGGCACTGCCCAGGCTGCCCAAGAATGAGCACGGCCCCAAGGCTGTCAGGGGCGCCCAGGGTGGGATTTGGGGGTGATCAATGATCCTGAGGCTCCCAGGAGCTGTCAGGGGTGCCCAGGGTGGGATTTTGGGGTGATCAATGATCCTGAGGGTCCCAGGAGCTCCAGGAGCTGTCATGGGTGCCCTAGGTGGGATTTTGGGTTGTTTGTGCCGGACCAATGATCCTGAGGGTCCCTTCCAGCTCAGGACATTCTGTGATTCTAAATTTGAAGCCAGTAACTGTGCCCCCTTAAAGTGGCGTTTGAAGAGAGGGTGGGGGAGCCCTGGTGCAGTGCCAGCCTCTCTCAGGGCCTCTCTTCTACACTCAGCCTCTCTGCCTGCTCAGGAACATAAAATCCCCTCATCATCCCCCTCAGAGATGACAGGAACCCCCTCAGGTCCTGTATAGCTGCCATGAGGGCCCCAGTGAAGAAGGAATGATGAGGAGGACTCCATCAATATCAGAAGGCTAATTGATTACTTGATTATACTATATTATTCTAGACATCTAAAACTGAACCTGCCAAGCACTCAACCCTGCACACAACTCTGAATCTTGTGACTCACCCTCAGTCCTGACACACACACACCAGGCCCTGATAGGCCAAGGAAACAAAACTCCATCACTTTGGGTGAACAATCTCCATATTGCATTCTACTTTTGCACAAACACAGGCACAGCAAATGATAAGAATTGTTTTTCCTTTCTCTGAAGTTCAGAGAATGTGAATCCTAGAAATATTCTTGGGAAGAATTGTGCCTTGCTTTTCTCTGTGAAGAGAAATGTGGAGCTACACACCAGGCCCTGATAGGCCAAGTAAACAAAACTCCCTCACGCTGGGTAAACAATCTTCATATTGCATTCTACTTTTGCACAAACACAGGCACAGCAAATGAGATAAGAATATTCTTGGGAAGAATTGTGCCTTGCTTTTCTCCGTGAAGAGAAATGTGGGGCTACACACTTGGCCCTGATAGGCCAAGGAAACAAACCCCATCACTTGGGGTAAACAGTCTCCATATTGCATTCTACTTTTGCACAAACACAGGTACAGCAAATGATAAGAATTGTTTATCCTGTCTCTGAGGTTCAGAGAATGTGAAGCTCAGAAATATTCTTGGGAAGAGCTGTGCCTTGCTTTTCTCTGTGAAAAGAAATGTGGGGCTGCAGTGCTGGGTGAGGAACAGAGCCCCAGATCCCCAAGCCAGGGGGTGCAAACCCAGCCCTGCAGGGTTTTTTGGGATCTCTGAGCTCTGGGTACAACCTTAGCCTCCTGCCCCTGCCCAAGTATCCCTGAAGTGCCCAAGGCCAGGCTGGACAGGGCATGGAGCAGCCTGGCACAGAGGGAGGTGTCCCTGCCATGGCAGAGGGTGGCACTGGGTGAGCTTTAAGGCCCTTCCAACCCAAACCAATCCCAAATCTGGGATTTTGGGATGCTGTGCTGAGCTTCCCAGGAGGGAGCAGTGACAGGGAGTTTGTCAGGGACTTTCTCCAGCACCACTTGGCTCTCTCCTTTGTGCTGGGAAGTAGCTGAAACCAGAGAAGGAGCAGCCTGTTGCCCTGACTGGCAGGGGCTCCCTGCTCCCTGCCTTATGGTTTAATGCTTCTTTAACTGGATTTTTTTTTCCTCCTGACTTTTGATTTCTTTCTGCCAACTTTATATTTTAATGCATGTTTTTATGGAAATATTTATGGCGCACATGTTGCATATAAAACACTATCATAAAGCTTTTTTGCTTCAGTCCTGTTGAAATAAATGATGTTATTATTATAATAATTTCATAGAGTTATATCTGTTCTGTAATGAAAAAGACCTGTGGCTGCTTGAGCCATCAACCCAGGCAGTTTTTACAGCTTTCTGTAGCTGCAGTGACCTCATGGAGCTGCTGAAGCTTTTAAAATACTCCATTTCCCAGCAGAAGTGGGCACAAGAAGCAGAAGGAGCAGATAGAAGCAGGAGGTTTGAGCACAAAATCAGAATAGGCTTCACGCTGCACACGATGTTATATTTGATGGGGTTTGGAATTGCACCACCAAAAATGGGGTTGTGTCCTTCAGAAATGAGGTGCCAGGGATGCTGTCCTGGTGGGATGGGTGGATGTGTTCATCTGATGGTAAGGGGCTTGTAAAGGGCTTTTTCCTCCATCAAAAATTTGTCCAGCACTTAAATGACAGAGTTCTTGTCCACCTTCAGCTCAGAAACCTTTGGGTTTCTCAAACCCAAAGCAGCCTTTGGGTTTCTCATCAAGCACAGACCCAAACCCAGGTTGCAAGGGAGCCAAAGTAGAAAAAATCAGCATTAAATTTGTGCCCATCTGCTTGTGTAAGTCCATCTGTGTGTGCATGCTCACCAGCCTTAATGACAAATTTGGAAAGGGCTAAAGCAAACAACTGCAAAGTACTCTGGGTTTGCAGGAGATTTTAAAAATTAATACTCAAACATGAAAATGCTTTATAGAAGAAAGGGACCTTTTAGTAACTTCTGCATCCTAGGGAGAAAAAGTATAATGAATAATTCAGTCTTGTGCTGAGGAAACTGATTTGCTGAACACGTGGAATAAATCTGGGGGTGAGCTGGTGAAGATCACCTGAATTAAAGAGTTTGGAGCAGGAATGATGGGAGTAAAACATGAGGGTCTCTGGAATATTGTTGTGAGTGGTGTTGTTTGTCATCACTGATGTTATTTAGGATCATGGTGCCACAGGATGCTGCTATGCAGAGGAAAGTTTTTAACATTTCTGTTACTCAAGAGATGGGGCAGGAGGGAGCATCACCTGTGGGCTGGCAGCTCTGAGGTGGTGGGACAGGCAGGCAGGTTTAAATCAGCTTTCAATTAAAAAAAATGAACAAAAATCACCAGAACAGCCCCAGAATTCAGCAGCTTTTGGGACTCAGTGTCTCTATTAGCCTAAAGAATTTTCCACAGGATTATTTAATCTTTGTGGAGAGCACAGTCAGGTGGCCCTGGAGAAGAGGCTAGTGTTCTTTTATTTCTGTCACAGTTCAGAGTCAGAAATTCTCCCCCCCGTGCCTGCTGCAGCCTTCCCCAGCAAAGCCAAGTGTGAGCTGCAGCCCCATGAAAAGTGGAGATTAAATCCTCTGCCAGGAGAGCTTTGCTGCTGCTTTGCCATAGGACAGGGCCCCAATTTGTTCTTTTCAGAAAGAAATGCCTCGGTTATCCCAGAATAACCCCAAGACATGAGCCAGGAGTGAGTCTCTGTTACACTGAGCAGATAATACTGTGAATGAAATAAAATTTAATTCAATAAATTACTCCAGAATCAATCAGTGGCATTTTGGAAGCAGCTGCACCTGCAGAAACAGCTCCTTGTTAGATCTTCAAACCAGGAGTGGAGTTCAATGGCTGAGGGAAAACTTGAAAGCAGGGAGGGCAGCAGGGTCTCTCCAGCAGGTCAAGGTCATCCTTGGGCAGGATCAAAGGGCAGGAGGCGGGGGAGTTTCAGGGAGAACAAAGAACAGGGCAGGAGATGGAACCCCAGTTCAAGTGTTGAGGGGATGGGTGGAATGAAAGCCATTTTGGTTTGGTCAGAGCCTCCACATGAAGTGTTTTATATATTCACAGCATTGAATCTGATTTAATCTCTAATTTTCATACATGTCACACTCTGGACATTTATTGTTGCCATCAGGTACAGGAAGTGCCAGGAGTCAAATTCCCATTTTGAAGAGGAGATGAGTCCATGTGCTCCTACCAATCCTCTGGAGCTTCCTTCCCTCCTCTGAGCGACCCAAACTGGGTGAAGCCATCTCAGGGAGGACCTTTGTCCCTGGCAAAAGCAGCTCCAGGCTGGTTTTTCTGGGATTTCTGTGCCTCTGTGGTACCTGCTGAAGGCCCACACTTGATTCCATCACCTCCTTTTTGAATTCTCTTGTGGAGCTTTTCTTGTGGAGCTTTTCTTGTGGAGCTCCTCATGGTTGGGGCGGGGGGGAATTTCCATCAGAAAGAAGCAGTGTTTCCTCACTTGTCAATAAACCCCAGGCACAAATTCACTTGCTGCCCTCAGAGCAACCCTGGCAAGGCTGTGTGGTCCATTTGGAAGGCCAATCCCATCTCTGGATGCTGGGGGGGCACAGACTGAGCCCCTTTTCTGCCATGCCATAAAAGAGAGCAGGGTTTTGCGTAGTGAGCTTTGGAATGAGCCCCTCGCAGCAACAGACCCCATAAAATTTTTATAACCCATCTTTTATAAGGTAGAATGAGTTGGTCAAAAGGAGTTTTTTCATGTGTGTGTGTGTGCACATGGATCAGACTCATGCACAGGTCAAAGAAAGCTGGACCACAGGCCCAGTGGATGTGGAAATCTCACCCAAAGGTGTGGTGAGATGGGAAAAAACTCTTGGGAATGGCACAGCACTGCTTGGAGAAACATCAGGAGTGTCCAAAGCCACACTGGACAGGGTTGGAGCAACCTGGGCTAGCAGAAGGTGTCCTGCCCATGGTTGGGTTGGTCTCTAAAGCCTTTGGGACCCCAAAAATTTCATGGTTCTATGGAATGGCAGCACCTGGCTCCTGCTCACCCTCAGGTGAACACCAGGTGAGGTAAAACCCTCAAGCCAGGCTCTGTAAAACCCTGACATTTCAAACAGATTTAGAATCTAAATTTTAAGGAGTCACAGCTTCAGCCTCCCAGGCTGGGAACATCTCCATCCTCCTCCATCCAGAGGTGACCACAATCCTGCTGTGCCCCCAGGCACAAACCCTTTGCACTTTGGTGTGTGCTAAAGGTGTGAAAACCCCTTCTGACACCACAGACAGGAGTGGAAGAATTCTATAAAGTTGTTCCCAGTGCCACAACTGCGAGACAAGAGAGAATTTTCTCTCAATATTTGGCAGCAAAAAATAAAAAAAAAAAGCCCCCCAGACATCACTCTGCAACAATAATTTAGACATGGGCAGGATTTGAGGAGTTGTAAGGAATATTACCTGCCATAAAGTTCGAATGGTGTTGAATTAACAAAAAATGCCTGATGTAAAATCATACTGTCAGGAACAATTAGGCATGGTGCATAAAAAACCTCTTACAGAGATTACACTTCCCAGATTGTTTTACAGGAAAACTTTGTGTTAATGTTACGCTTTGAATGCCTTTTGCCATGAAACATTTAAGGAACAACAGTTTATAGTCTCTGATCTTTATGGTTTGGAAGAATGAACACTCTCCTCATGTTAGGCCAAATTGATGTTTTAAATTCAGGAGAAACCCCATCATGGCATAAAAAGGGAGAGAATGTCCTGAGAAGAAAGTGGTCAAATCATTCCAAGATGTTATGGGTTTAAGGGTTTTTTTCAGCTTTTTTTCCTACGGAAAAATTTTCATGGTCCTGGGCATATGGTCAAAAAACACAGAAGTGAGATATTTTTAGACAGGCACATTTGGGATAAAATTACCCACTCTAGAGTGCTCAGGGACAACCTGGTGGCACTGGGGATGGCAGGGGAATGTCCCTCCTTTGCATGGATGCTGCTCCAGCACTGTGGTCTGGCTGAGGAGCATTGAGGAGAGGCTGGGAGCCTTCTCCTCCTCCTCCTGCATCATGGCAGGCCCTGTCTCCTCCGTGTCCATGTGCATCCCCACAGCCAGGCTCAGGGAAGACCTCTGCCCACCCCAGCCCTGAGCTGAGCAGGGTTTGCTCTGGCAGGACTGAGCACAAACACAGCCTGCCATGAAAATGTCAGGGAAAGGGGCTGAGAAAGGGGCTGGGAAAAGGGTGTCCAGGCACCTGAGGGACTCTCCTGTCCCTTCACACTGAGGAAAGCTACAGGAAAAGCCTCTCCAATGACTGACTTTTGATTACCAGGACATGGCTGGTGCATCCCCCGTGCTCCAGCACCTCCTGTGCAGTGCTGGTGCTGCCCTGGGTCTGATCCTGGTCCTGCTCCGACCCTGGTTCTGCCCTGGTCCTGGTCCTGCCCTGAGTCTTGTCCTGGTCCTGCCCTGGGTCTGATCACTGATCCTTCCCTGGGTCTGGTCCTGTCCTGTGTCTGGTCCTGGTCCTGCTCTTGGTCTGGTCCCACTCTGGATCTGATCCTGGTCTGGGTATGATCCTGCCCTGGGCCTGGTCCGGGTCCTGCCCTGGTTCTGATCCTGGTCCTGCCCTGGTCCTGGTCCTGCCTTGGGTCTGGTCCTGCCCTGAGTCTTGTCCTGGTCCTGCCCTGGGTCTGATCACTGATCCTTCCCTGGATCTGGTCCTGTCCTGTGTCTGGTCCTGGTCCTGCTCTGGGTCTGGTCCTGCTCTGGATCTGATCCTGGTCTGGGTATGATCCTGCCCTGGGCCTGGTCCTGGTCCTGGTCCTGCCCTGGGTCTGATCCTGGTCCTGCCCTGGTCCTGTCCTAGGCCTGATCTTGGTCCTATCCTCAGTCTGATCCTGGTCCTGCCCTGGGTCTGGTCCTGCCCTGGGCCTGATCCTGGTCCTGCCCTGGGTCTGATCCTAATCCTTCCCTGGGTCTGGTCCTGTCCTGGGCCTAGTCCTGTCCTGGGCCTGGTCCTGGTCCTGCCCTCAATCTGATCCGGGCGCTGCCCTGCATCTGATCTTGGTCCTGTCCTAGGCCTGGGTCTGGTCATGCCCTGGGCCTGGTCATGCCCTGTGTCTGCTCCTGCTCCCTCTGTGTTCTTGCTCCAGCTCTGTTCCTGTCCCATCTCTGTTCCTGTCCCATCTCTGTTCCTGTCCCATCTCTGTTCCTGCCCCAGGTCTGTCCCTGTCTCATCTCTGCTCCTGCCCTGGGTCAGCTCCTGCAGCTCAGACTGACTGCAGGGACTCAGATCCAGCTCTCCCAGCCCGTCCTGCAGTTTTTTTCCAGCCCTGTCAGCACCCTCAGCCAAGGCATCCCTGGCAGCTCGGGCTGGATTCCGTTTGGCCTCACGCATCATCACCAGCCTTGCCAGTCCATTCAGGCCCGGGGTGATGATGTGTGAGGCAGAAAAAACCCAGCCTGGCCTTCAGGTGCTGGGCACAGTCACCACAGGGGCAGGGGAATGCTCCTTCCTTTGGTGACCTGGGAACCCTTGAGGCTGCAGCAGCTCCTGGGCTCAGCAGGGTGAACATCCCTCTGTGGGGATTTTGCTTTGGTTTTCTTCTCTTTAAGGGGTGGCTTGATGGGCACATGAGTATTTTTAGGAGTGGCCTGGCATCAGATTAATAAATACATCCTGAGCTGGACTGTTCTGTGTGGGATTTTCTGTTCCCACCACCCCATATTAGGAGATGCAGTTCCAAAATAACTGCAAGTGCCCACAGCCCTGCAAATAACCCTCTGGAAACTGCAGAGAAGGAGGCAGAGGCAGGCAGGAGCATCCAGAATGCTCAAAAATCATATTCCATACATTTTCTGGCAGGAATGGAAAAGCAAACCATGGAATATGTGCAGGTAAACAGTGAGTTTGCAGAATTCCACGTGTCTGGAATCATGTGCTGTTTGCTTGAACTGACATGGGAAAGGTTTTTTAGGATGGTGACCAAACAACCTCAGGCTTTGGGTTTGGAGGTGATTGAGCTGGATTTTGGTCCCTAAATGTTTCCAAGTGTTGATGGCACCACATGGCATCACAACCCAACAGATCCTCCCGGGTGTGTGATGAGCAGAGTGAGGAAAACCAGGGAGATCCCCCTGGGAATCCAGGAACTTCCCCTCTGCAGCTTCAGGTTTGCACCCAGCAGGGAAACAAGACTGGGAATGAAGGTGTGCATCCATGAGGAGGGTGAAAGTTTAAATAAAATTCTCATTTCTTCTCCTTTCATGCGGGATTTAGAGGGATTCACACTGCTCAGGAAAGCCAGGATGGGACCCAGAGCTGATGGATACCAACAATTTCCAACACCTTCAAGGAAAGCTGGATTTTTTGATTGATCCCGATGGGGTGGGATGAGCTGCAGAGCTGTACACCTGGAAAATCAACCCTGAACCCTTCTGGAAATGCTCCTGTTTGCTCCTTTCCCACCAGTTTACTTCTAGACCTCAAAAATCTCATCCCAAAAGGCTCCACCAGACAGAGGGGCTGCTCTGGAAGCCAAAGCTGTCCTGGTGTGTTGTGTGAATTCATGGGCTCATGGTAGAGATGTACAAGCTGGGACATGGGGTTAGAGCAGGACTTTTAGAAAATGGGGTGGGTCAAAAGAGAGATTCTCCACCCTGGGCTGTGTTTGGGGAGTAAAAAGGGCTGGTAGAGTGGCCAAGAAGTGCAGAGAGTTGAGTTATTTTTCTAACACCTTTTCTGACCACCTCTGCTGATTATGGTGATTTATTTATTTATTTTCAGATTTAAGGGACTTCTCTTTTTCCAGCCAGAAGAGCAGAGAGCTGTCAGCAGGGCTGGTACCCTCAGCAGTCCAACAGCTCAGTCTGGCTGTGGGAGAGGAGCAGGGAGGGATTTAAACTGAGGGCAGCAGTGAAAACAGGGGAGAATCTGGGCTAATTCACCCCAAATCATTGTGGGTCAGCATTTCAGCATTGTCTGTGCCGCCAGGAAGAATCTGCTTGGTTCTTCCTCTGCCAAATGTGCTCCTCAAGCTTCTCTGAGTGCCACAAGTCCTTTTTGGGGTGCTGGGAGAGTTGCCTTGCACTCAATTGGAAGGCAGAGCCAAGGAATAATCCCATTTTCCAGCCATTTTTGTACCAACAGAGTTTGTGTGTCGTGTCTGACCTCCTGTAACAAGGTTAAACCACAAGGATCCCCTGGAGAAGTTGCCATTCATCTTTTATATGTGAAGATTTTCAAGTATAGAGAGGGGATAAACCTAATACGGTGTTTAATGGGAAAAAATTATGACACCAATAACACATCTGTGTCTGTAATTTCACAGGTTTTCTCTCTGTATATTTATATATGTATATATGTATAATTTAATATCAGCCTCAGGGTTGTGGTCTCACATGTCATCAGCTTGCAGGAAACTGGATCCTTGGCCTAAGTATCAGATGAGTTGCTAATGTTTGGAAAAAAAGCAAAAAACATGCTTTAGGTCTCTGTTTTATGGCTGTTATTGAAGTAAGAATTTGTGATTGTAACCTGAGTGCTCGCCTGGCCAACATGTTTTCATTATTGTCTGGATAATTGAAAGTCCAGGCCAATTTGGATGCTGGGAGACACTGCACAAGAAGGTCTTGGAGCTCCCAAGTGTTGAGGTGGCTCAAATTAAGGATGAATATATGAATATATTTTAGCATTTAATGCAAGGCTTGAAGGTTTGTTTTATTCTGCAGACGTGGCCGATTAACTTGTGCTTAATTCATTCCCAGTTCTGGTTCTGCAGCACTCCCAGGCTGTCACCCACAGCTCTGCTCTCCTGAGCTGCACTTGCGCTTCTCAGGCTTAATTTTGCTGCAGTTCAGGGTAAATAATCCATGGAAATGTTATTCCATTGTGCCATTCTGATCTTTGGAGATGCACCTGTGGAAGGAAGGTGCTGGATCCTCACCAGCCTAGAAATCAAATTTAGACATTTCTGTCCACATCCCACCAGCTCTTGATGAATTTTTGTTTGCTTTTGTTTGTTATTGCAAAAAAAATGGGTGATCCTGATTCAGTTTGTGGCTAAAAAAGCTCCAGAACCTTGATTTGTGGGCAGGAATTGATATTTATTGAGAATTCCTTCAGCTGGCAGGGCAGGGATGGGGATTTAACCCAAAAGGAGGTCCTGTGTGTCACTGAGACACGATGATAGGGGCACCTCTGTGCCACAGTCCAGGCCTATTCCTGCTCCCTGGGTAAACACAGGATTCAAACCCTCAGGATTTATGGACCCGAGCTTTCCCCACCACGTTCACCCCAGAGCTGACACACACACAGCAAAAGGCAAATGAGTTTTGCACGGTAATCCTTATTAACTGGGCAGAACTGGGAAATGAAACCCAGCAAAAAAACCTTTGGGTGGCTTTGGAAAACACCTTGGGACTTGTGTGCCAGGTTTCTGGATCCTTTAATTGGATGCACGTGTCTGTGCTGACAGAAACGGGGGCTTGGGCCCTCATTAATCTTCACACAGCAGAGGTAAGGGGTGCAGAGCAGCCCACGTGGAGCAGCCCTGCCTGGTGCTCTCCAATTTGGGGGAAAACCCTTTGAACAAGTGAGGGAAAAGCCAAGTCCATCCTGAGCTCTAAAAGGAACTAATTATTCACCTGGGCTCTCCCCCATGCCAGCTCCTAGCCCATAAATCCCCTGAGCAGCAGACATCCACCAGCTTCTCCTCTGAATCAGGGCCTTTATGAACATCTCAACTTGCTGGGGGAAGATTCATGGCCTGAGCTGCCTTTAAGTATTTTTGTTATGAATAGGAACCCTTAAACATTTCCTTCTCATTTAATTTATCATTTTTTTTTCGGGCTTTCAACACCGTGTACGAGTTAGAAATAATGGGAGGCAAAGTCTGTCCCTGAGAAAAGGGACTTAAAATAATAAAGTGTGCCCTGGGAAGGAGAGGGGTGAGGGGAATAAATTGCCCATTAGCAGCAGGGACCAGTGTCGCCAAATATTGACTTTATTCCATGCTGGAGTATGTTGGGCACGAGGTTTCTACTTAATTTTGGAATGTCCTGTAGGATGATGATACCCAGAATCACCACAGCTCAATTCAAGGTCATTTTTAATAATTAATAATCAAAATCTGGTGATTTACTTACACTTGCACTAGTGGGGTTGGGGTTTTTTTGTTGTGTGTTTGGTGATTTTTTTAATCTTGTTTGGGTTTTGTGTGTTTTGTTTGTTTCTTTGGTTTTTTTGTTATGGTTTTGTTTTATTTGTTTTCATTTTTTGGGTTTTTTTGCCTCACAGACTGAGAAAGTTCAGGCTGTGGTTTGAATTAGGGGTTCAAACAAATCAAAAGGAAACAGTGACTTCCTCCCACTCAGGTATCCCAACCATAAACCTGAGATTTCACTTGGAAATGGATTGTGGATTTACCAATACTTTTACTGAGTCCCTTTTACAGCTTGCCATGTCATTTAACATCCCAACAGAGCACAAAACCTAAAGCTAATAATATATTTAGAGCTTAAAACTGAGCTATGTTTGGACTGAAAACTTTGTTTATGGCATCCTGGATGAACGAAAAAAATGGCAAAATCAGAGAAAACACAGATGAAGGATAAAAACCTCTGTGCAGAAATCCCTTGGACTGTTCAGTGAGGAAGATCTGCGCCTGAAATGCAAATTCTGCCCTGCTCTTGGGCCCGTGAGTGAAATAACAGCCTGCTTTTCTCAGCTGCTGAAAGCCCCTTTCTAGGGGCAATTTGGTTCCCTGCCTTTTCAAAGGGAAATTTCATCCACCTGATTTTTTCCTGGGGTTCTGTTTACAGGTGACAGATGGACTTACAAATGTGCAACTCGTCACCGGGGCCGCAGTGACCCTGCCCTTAGCAGTGCTGTATGCAAGGTGCGTTTGGGGAGATTCAGGAGAAAAATGGGCATTCTTGGGAATTTCAGGAGAAAAATGTGCATTTTGGGGGTAATTTCAGGAGGAAAATGGGGATTTTTGAGAGTTTCAGGAGAAAAAGGGGCATTTTTGGGGAGATTCAGGAGAAAAATGGGCATTTTTGGGGGAAGTTTCAGGAGAAAAATGGACATTTTGGGGGAGCTTCACAAGAAAAATAGGAATTTTTGGGGGAGTTTCGCAATGAGCATTTTTGGGAATTTCAGGAGAAAAATGGGCATTTTTCTCATTTATCCCAACTGCGTTTTTTCTTAAGTCAGTGCCGGCCCCCAGGTGGCTTTGAGGGAAGCAGCTCCAGCTTGGTGCTGGGTTCACTTTCCCACCTGGTACCTTCTTGCTCTGGCATCTCTTCCGAGCAAAATTTGAGGAATAAAACACCTGGAGAAAACGAGAACTCCAAACTCATCACTCCCAGGGCTTCTCTGCTTCCCACTGATTGAGGAGAACATTTTTTTTTTCTCCTGTTCCAAGCCAGGCTGAAGACAGCCTGTGTGGTTTCATCTAATTTGCTCCTGGAACTGCCACCAGCACGTTGGATAGCTGGGATTTGGAATGTTAACCACAGAATCAGCCTGAGGAATTTATAATTCACCTCAGCCATGGTGGGATTTGGTACAATAAGATCATTATTACCTCGAGATAGCCTTCAGGTCATTAATTTAAATTAGAAATGCCTTCAAACAGGATATTGTGTTCCTTCCATAGGCTTTAAAGCTTAAATAAGCTCCAGAAATCCTTGCTGCCAGATAATTCCGTTGGCAAATGTGGATCACCACTTCCTGACAGTGCAATACCTGCTTGTGGTTGTTAAAAGTGGCATTAGAGGGGTTCTTAATTGTGTTAATTATTATTGTTGCCTTTAAAGGACTGAAGCCTCTCACAAGATAATCACTTGTCACTGTTCTTTGGGGATTTGGCACTGGATGGGGGGTGGTTTCTTGCATAACTGGATTCAGGCTAAAATAACTGTGACCTTGTAAATGAGGTGGATGTTTCCTAGGGCAGACAACTCTTGGAGCAGTGGAAGCTGTGGGAGGGAGGTGTAGCTGGAAAGGGAATTTTTAACAACAGGAGACAGCACTGGAAGTGGGAAAGGCTGAAGGAAGGACTGGGAGGGACCTGGATGTGATGGGTGAATGGAGATCCAAAAATGACTTAAATATCTGAGGGTGCAGAGATGCTCCAGTGCAATGAGAGGGTTGGAGTGGAGGCAGCCTGGAGAGGCAGGGCATTGGCTCACTCTGGGGATGGAAATATTGGAAATCATCTGCCAAACTGAACTGATCAGTTGAGAAATCATCTGCCAAACTGAACTGATCAGCTGGAAATCATCTGCCAAACTGAAACTGATCAGGTTGGAAATCAACTGCCAAACTGGACTGATCAGGTTGGGAAATCATCTGCCAAACTGAACTGATCAGGTTGGAAATCATCTGCCAAACTGGACTGATCAGGTTGGAAATCATCTGCCAAACTGAACTGATCAGGTTGGAAATCATCTGCCAAACTGAACTGATCAGTTGGAAATCAACCGCCAAACTGAACTGATCAGGTTGGAAATCATCTGCCAAACTGAACTGATCAGTTGGAAATCAACCGCCAAACTGAACTGATCAGGTTGGAAATCATCTGCCAAACTGGACTGATCAGTTGGAAATCATCTGCCAAACTGAACTGATCAGTCGGGAAATCATCTGCCAAACTGAACTGATCAGGTTGGAAATCATCTGCCAAACTGAACTGATCAGGTTGGAAACCATCTGCCAAACTGAGCACCAGCCAGCCTGGAGGACAGAGCCTGCAATTTCTGCTCCTTGTTTGCTGTGGATGTGCCACAAGCAGAGCTCAGTGCTTTGGCCACTGCTCCATCCTCAATGCCACAGCAACCTGATTTCAAACAAAGCTCCCCTCAAATCTTAGCACTAAACTGTGCTGCCAGGCTCAGCAGGAAAGACTCAGCAACATTTAAATTAGCAGTTCTGTCAGCTACAAACTTTGCTCTCTTCGTGGTTTCAGTCAACTCCTCCAGCCTTTCTGATTTCTTTCCCAGTCTGAATTTCCCCGTTCAGAAGGGGGATTACCTCACCTCCAGGGTTTCTGTCTGCCCCAGATTTCCAGTGAGGGGCTGAGCTGTCAGTGCTGCAGGCATCTGGAGAGAGCCAGTGCTCCAGCATCCAACCTGCTGATTGCAAACGTACCTGTGGAGGTGTTTGCAGTGAGTGTTGGGTGATCACAGCGCACACAGAGCCCAGATCCTCCCAGGCCTGGGGCAGGAACCTTCATTCCTGCAGGCTGCAGCCTTTGTGCCCTTGTTTCAATGATAGTTTTGAGGTTTCCTGGAAGGGCAGTTGCTGTCTGGTCCTTCTTGGAAAGCTCAGAGTGGATGTTTGCTGCTGGTTATGGATAATACGAAATTGGGGGTTTTTCCCCCTTTCTAACCACCCAGAGCTGTCCCATTCCTTGCTGCTGTCTTCCCATTTCTTGGCTAACTGGGGGAAGGAAAGCTCCCTGGCAGTTTGCCACACTGAAAGCCCCCAGCCCTGATTTATTATCACCAAAACCAGCTGCAGATGTTGGCTGGGCCAGGGCTCTGCTGCCAATTAGGGCGTCTCATGCAGAGATTCCTGCTCTGTTTGCCTGGCACTGAGGAGAGCAGGGATGAGGGGAGTGCCATAAAAACGGAGTATAAAAAGATGGGAAATGGGTTTCACCTGGCCAGGTAGGAGCTGCAGCAGTGTGGGAGGAGGTTGGGCCAGATTTCAGGGATTTTCAGCTCATTTTTTGGGTTTTTCGCTGTGCTAATGAACCCTAAAATTCCACACTGAAACTCTCCCCAGCCTGTGTGGTTTTGGGGGTTTGAAATTTGTCTGGGGTTCACTGGAAGTTTGTCTGAACTTTCCTGTGTTGGAAAGAAACTTAGAATTTGTAGCAGCCCCCAAACCTCAGCTCAGCCCCTCTGCCTGGGGGAGCAGCCCTGGGAGGGTTTGGTTCTGAAACCATTTGGGGAATGGTGAGAGAAAATGATTTTCAGGGAATTTTCAGGGAATTCTTGGATGAAACAGCAGCACTGACAACTGTGGAGACAGGAGAGGAAGAGATACAAACATTTCCAATGTTGTAAAATACAGCCAGCCTCAGGTCAGATATTTCCTCCTGCTGTTAATCCCATTGTTTAAATCAATTGGTCACAAATCTAGATAATCTCATTCAAAATTAGGTTGATGTCAAACATGATTCCTTGAATCCCTTTCTACTACTTCTATTACATTTTTGGTCTGTGATCTTTGTGGCAATTTCAGCAATAATTTCCCAATACTGCATTTCCAGTGCTCCACGTGACCTGTTCCATCCACAAGGCTGCTCTAAGTATTACAAACATGATGAATATCACCAGCTTGGATTTTCAACACTCTGTGCAGCATTGCAACTGCAATTTGACCAAGTTAAATACAGTGAGGTCTGTTGGGAATTAAACTGCGGGGGGAATTATCTAGAGTGCAGAGTGAAATAAAGTGTGAAATTGTGGGAGAGGAAAATCTGAGATATTTTCATTCATTGGTCTCATTTGAACTTTTGATGGGAGGATGCTCCAATGGATAAAAGGCAGTTGTGGCCCTTAGTAAGGAGCCTAAATAATTTATTTTTCCTTAAGTCAGTGTTTTTTAGTGTTGTCTAAAACTCTTGAAATTCAGCAAAAATATCTGTGACTTATTAATTCTCCCAGGCCTCCTTTACACAGGGTTTATATTTATGTTGTGTCCAGAGATTTTCTAAAAATAAATAGATAGATAGTTCAGGAAAACTTAAAGCTGCCTTTTCCCAAACATTTACCCCTTCCATGATGCGTCTGTGTCCATCTTTTTATGCTTCCTATAATTTTTAAGGTCAATAGGAAATACATAAAATCTCAGGCTGTTGGTTCATTGTGGGAAATGGATTTGTAGAGAATTCTCCAAGCCTGACAGAA
Source organism: Calcarius lapponicus (assembly GCA_039654755.1). NCBI lineage: Eukaryota > Metazoa > Chordata > Aves > Passeriformes > Fringillidae > Calcarius > Calcarius lapponicus. Next base: position 15,226,491 of record JBBFKN010000017.1, read on the forward strand.
GGCTCACACAGTGTGCATCTGTGTGCAAAAATTTTCAAATAAGAAATGCTGACTCAGAAATGCTATGGAATGGGACAGACATTGCTGAGAGAGAAATGGAACTAGAAACAAGTTTCAAAGGATGGTTTGTAAAAAGACTGGGTACTTTGGAGAAGCAGAACTGTGAAAGATGCATTGTAGTGGGACTCAAAAAGGGTAATTTTAGATTATTAACTTTAAGGCATTTACAGCATGTGTGGCAAAAGCTGATAGGCCAGAAACACTTATAGTGCATTGTAATCAGGAAATGGTTGGCTTCTGATTGTGATGGTGTGAATTTAACATCTGTATTGTCTCATGAGACAATGAGACTGAAAATTGAATAAAAGAGAGAGAGTCTGTCTCTTCACATGGGACTAAAAAATTGAATAAAAGTTTTTGAAATGCTTCTCAGTTGCCCCCATCTCTGGGTCAGAAAAGGGCCTAATCCAACAGTTTATAACCTGTGTATTTCCAGCTCTGGATATTGGATTTAAAAGCAACTCTCAGTGAGCTCCTCGGTATCAAGTGCTGAGTGCTCCACATGAAACGCCAAATGGAAGGAATTCCTTGTACACACAGGAGATCAGAGCCCATTAGCCACCAATATTAGATTAAATGAGACTAAACACTACAGAGGGTGATTTTTCCTTCTCCCAGTGGTTTATTATTGCCCTAATGCAAAGCACTGCTTTGCTGGAGAGACTTTGCTGTGTTTAGTCTTTCCCCGGGAGCTGCGCTCGGATGCTCCGAGGGGATCCCGGAATTTCAGGGCTTATCTCCAGAGCAATCTGATGCACGGCCCCAGCAGAACTGAGGGGTGAAACCCTAGAGCTGGGCTTTGCTCAGACTTAATAGCAACATAAAAGACTTGATTTTTCCCCTTTAAGGGCTGCGATGGATTTCCCCATGAAGATGTGGTGTTGTGTTACCGGAATGCACCGAAAGGATTTTTTGCAAGCAAAGCCCCCAGTAACGTTCCACAGCTCCTGTTGAGGAATTGGGATGCTTGAGAAGGGCCAAAAACACCCACCTAAAAAGCAGGAAAGGAAGTTTTGGGTAGTGTGCTGAAGCTTCCCTGGCAATGACACTCGGCTGAGCTCCTCCGGGCATCCCCGGCGCTGTGTGTGCTCAGTGTGTGGGATGAGGCTCTGCGAGGAGGAGGTTTTGTTTTGTCTCTGCTTTGTCTGTTTGGGAAACTGACAATTGGTTCCTTCCAGCAGGAATTGCTGCTTGCCAACGGGACACATTCCCTGGGATCCACAATGTTGTTTTGCTTGTGGCAGAGCTGGTGAACTGCTGCGTGTCTTTCTCAATTTTCACTTTCTTGGAAGAAAAATGCCATGAAAATTTTCTGTTGGGTCTCCTGAGGGAGTTAAGTGATGCTTGGCCAGGTGAGTTCTACCTAAATCTCAGGGATCCACAGGGAAACAACAAAATTGACACAAATTATGTCCTGTTCTCTTCTGCCTTGGGACAAAAAAACCCCCAAATCAAACCCTTTCCTTCAGACTCTGGAGGTTTTCTGAAGCCAGTGGATCCTAAATTCCCTCCAGTGGGGGAATCTGAGCAAAACAAATCCCACACTCTGCTCAGAATTTTTCTTTTTGCCACCCAAATGTGATTCTCTGGTGTGACACAGAAATGTTGCCAAAACCACACTGAATCCAAACGCCTCACAGAGCTCAGTCAGATTTTCCTGAATTTTCATTTCAGAAGGAAAAAAAAAGCTGCAGCAGAATAAAATAAATCCTGGTCATGATGTTATCAAGTGTCACTCTGGATTTTCAGGGATTTCTTCTAAAAATTTTTCTGTAGAATGAACATAACACTGTTAGAAATTTGAAACTGGAGTAAAGTTTGGATGTAATAGAATGTTTCCATCCATTCAGGTTTTAAATTACCAAATTGATTTTGGAATTTTGCTCTTGCCTGAAAACCCACAAAATTTAAAAATCCTGGAATTCTTTATGAATTGCAAACCCCTTTTCTGCATAGACCTGGTTTTCCCTTCCTGTGAGGTGATGCAGAAGTCTTTGAGTAGTTGAGTGAGTATTTTACACCTGGTACCTGCTCACCTGTGGTTGGGATGAATTCCCACCAAGTATTTTCTGTCGGGTCCAAAGGACTCACCTGCAAAGGAAGGGATGATCCTGAATCTCCCAAATCCCAATGAACTGCCTCAACCACAACATTATTACTTATTTTGGTGGTGTTTGGAAGGGTTTTATTGTAATTAATGATGACCTGAGCAGAGCAGCAGCAGCTGCACTTCTGTTTGGTGGAACCAAAACCAATATTTTCTGATTTGAGAAGCATTCACAGATGATTTCAACCTCAAGCCTTAAATAGAAAGTAACCTGCAGCTGGAACAAGATATCTGACAGCGTCTTGGATTTTTTTGTGTGTCAGAACATGCTGGATGTGATATTCCTGGTGTGAGGGACAGAAAAGTGGCTCTAGGGATGAAGAGCCTCTGCTCCCTGGGAGGTTTCCCATCAGATCTGACCAATAAACCCCACCCTACAACCTCCAGAAACAGAGGCTGGGGGGTTCATGGGCAAAGTCTCACCTGCTTTGTCCAGAAATCCTTCATTTACACCCTCTAAATTCCCTGTGGGGTTAGAGATGAGCAGGATTTGGGTTAATATTTGCAGAGCTGGGATGATTCTCTGCAGAGTTGAGATGATTTTCTGCACTATTTGTGCTCCTCAGCCAAAACAGGAGGAATTTTGCAGCCTACAGATCCACAACAAGATAAGATTAATATAAGAGGTGCAGCTATTCCAGGTTGTTACCTTGTGTGTTATTCTGCTACTGACATTAATTTGGTGTAAAACTTCAGAGTCTGAGTCCAAAAAACATGTTTTAGATCAACATAGAGCAAGACTTGTCACCTGGTGAAGTGGGGAGTGCAATCCCTTAGGGAAAAAAGGGTTTTAGCACCACTGTCCCCGACAAAAGAGGAGCCAGCAAAGAAAGGTTGGTGGGCCTGGTGTGGCTGGAACATCTCATCAATGCTCTGGCTTTAATTGAGTTCTTTCACTGCTCATACACTTTTAATAACATCTGGAGACAGGGAACCCAAGGCCGTGGCTTCTGTTTCTGATAGATTCCTTTGCACTGAGATTTAATGGATTAGCCAAAATGATGTGAAAAAATGGATCTCTGATTTATGACCTGCAATTTTTCGCTTACTGCAGCATTTTTCCCCCCCCTCAATCAGTGTTTTCCACCCTGTTAAAGTCTTGTGTGAATAAGTGCTATGTTGTGTTTCTGGATTTGCCCCGAGGGCTCATCAGACGACCCTTTGCCTACAGTCCCCACCAGGCCATTTAAACAGGAAGTTTAATTTTATAGTATTAAAAAAGAGAAAATGGTACTTAATTATCTGGCTGTGAAACAGCAGTACTCTTTCTTAATTTTAGTAGCTAATAAAATGCTGTTCCTGCAGTTAACTACTTCTGGTCCAAATGCACTACAATTTTGGCTATTTGAATAGAATATTTTATGAACTGTTATATATTGCACTACAGTTTTTAAACTCTGCTATGACATATTTCTCTCAAGATTTATTAGCATTTTTTATTTAAAACAATATATTAAAGAGAGGAGAAAGAGTAATCTTAGCTAAAATTCAAATATTAGAAAAACATAACATAGACCAAATCTTTTCATTTAACTTCTCCCCCCCCTCCTCCACCTTCTCCTCTCCCACCGTTGCTATAAAAAAGTTTTTTGGAACAACAACCCACACCTGCATCATTAATTCAATATGTCTTCCAACATGACTCAAATCAGAGTATCAGTTTCAGGGGCCATTTGCTACTTAAATGACTTTATGAAAACAGAACAATGAGCTGCCCCTATGCAGCCCTGACTCCAACCCTGGCTAAAATAAACCTCGACATCTTTTATATCCCCTTGCATTTCTTTCTTTCCCAACAGTTGCCTCTCTGCTCCCCGCCCCGGAGCAAACAGGCTCATTAAGTGCCAGGTCTGTTGTGTGCAACTGTCTTTAAAAACTCGTTAATGCCTCGAGCTGGGGCAGGGTGTCTGTGCCCAAGCCCATCTGGAAGTCTGCTAAATTAAAAATTATTTGGGGTAAAAAAGCCTTCTGTCTCAGGCCAGGCTCTGAGGGAAGAGCCTCCCTGCTCATATTGACAATATTGGGGTTTTCCTCCCCCATTTTGAAGGTGCTGAGGAAGGAATGGTGCAGATGGCAGGGGATGGGTTGGTCCCATCGTTGCAATGGGCTGAGGGTGACCACTGGGAGGATTTTGTTCCTCAGGTTTTGGGTGAGAGAAAAGCTCTCACAAAGCTGGGGCTGATCAACAACCTCAGCTTGTGATGGGGAGGTTTTGATGAGATATTAGGAAAAAAAGTCTTCACAGAAAAGCTTCTCAAGCACTAGAAAAGGCTTGCCAGGGAAGTGGTGGAGTTCCTCACCCTGAACAACGCTCCCAGGCACAGGATGGATTGCTGGGGTCTGTGCAGGGCCAGGAGCTGGACTGGATCAGTGCCTTTTGGGGCTACCTAAAAACAGAGGCCAGACAAAATTAACAGAATAAAAAGCAGTTCTGTTTATTGAAGGGCCTTCAGGTACATTTTGGGCAGATGAAGCTCCCAGGGGCTGCGCCCAAAATGGACTCACAGGTTTTCACACTTTTATAAATTTGGTCCATTTGCATATTGGGGCTCAATCTTCCAGTAACAGCTTCAGGTAATGAAGGAATTTACCCCAAGTTTGCTCCCCCAACTCCCTTTTGTTTCCATCTCTCAGGCCTGAAGCAGTGAGGTGTCCTTGATTGCCAGGCCTGGAGAGGAATTGTTGTGTCTGCCCAAAATGGGAAAGCAGCAGCTCCCACTGTCCATGGAGTTTAGAGTTCTAGGCTAAAGAACTGCAGGATTACAAATACATGGAAAATAGAAAATCTAAAATCCTGAGCCATCAGAATGATCCTTCCAGCTCAGGAGATTATAAGAGTCCAAAAAACATAAGGATGTGACACTTGAGGACATTGTTTAATGGTGAACATCTATAGCATGGTGTGGCTAAAGTTGATAGGCCCAAAACCACTTATAGTGTATTGTAATTAGGAAATAGTTGGCTTCTGATTGTGATGGTGTGAATTATAACATCTGTATTGTCCCACCCTTCACATGAGACTGAAAACGGAATATAAGTTTTTAACACACCTCTCAGTTGCCCCATCTCTGGGTCAGAAAAAGGCTCAGTCCACACAATTCCTTCCAAGTCAGGTCACCTCTAAAGGAAATTATCTTTGTTTGCAGAAGGGATCAAACCCCAGCGAGCATCTGCTGAGTCTTGGCTGTCACTTAGCGATGGTGGACACACAATTCCTGCTGCTCCCCCTCCACAGAGCAGCAGCCAGGTGAAAGGGGAAACCCTTGCCATCAATTACATGAGGAATATTATTATTATTATTATTATTATTATTATTATGTTTTGGAGGAACCATTCTTCACAGCTGGGCTGCTGAGGTTTAGGGGTGTTCAGTCACTTCATTTGCGCCTTTAAGAGACTCACAAAATGATCAATATCAGCCTTGCAAGCGTCTTAGTTGGCAGCAAAAATAAGTGAGGTTATCATGGACATACAGTGGAGTCTGTTGGAAAGTTCGCATCTCCAGCACTGGAAAAAACGTTATTTTTATCAGGGATGTGCCTGCTCATCCCATATCCCAAATCCAGCTCTGAATTGCTTGAAAGGAGAAGAAAAAAAAAAAAAAAGCTTCCTATTCACTTGCAAAAAGCTGCTGCTTATTATATCCCTTCTGGTTTGGTGCCCCTAATATAGACATAGCTAAAAATCTTCCCAGATCTATTTTGAGGCCTGTCTGAGCATAAATATTTCACTGATGACAAAAAAGCGGTTTGTTGGTATATTTGAGAGTCTTCAAGGGCTAAATTGGGATTGGATGGGAGCCAGGATTGTGCAGAGCAAGGCATTGGGGAAGACAGTTTGTACAATGTGTAGCAGGGAGGGCAAGGAGAAAATATGTCAGGTTTGAAAAAAACCCAAAAAATCAAACAACAACAAAAAAAAATGGAGTGGAAACGAGGAAAATGCTACTGAAGATGGTGATTGAAATCGAAGTAATGGGAATAAAAACGAGGTTTAATATATGAAGCATAGGAAGAAATAAAAATGGGTTACTTTTAGCAGCAGAGATGGTTGCCTTGAATTCTGGGCGTAGAATTCAGAGTTGAGAGGAAATCAGGAGAGGCTTTACAAAGATGTTTCTGTGGGAGAATGTAACAGGAGGTAACTGCAGAAAATCCTGTGCAGGCCAATATTGGCAGTTCTGGATGAGTCACTGGATGAAACAAAGCCAAAGATATCCCTCCTTGAGGGCTCCAAGGCTCTTCTGGTTTTGACAGGAGCTGATGCATCAAAGGGAATTGGAGGTCATGGCTCTGTCAGGGCCACTTGGGGATTATCACGAAAAAAAAGCCAAAACCCCAAAAAAGCCCTGGAAGCTCTAGAGCCAGGATCAGCTGTCCTTTTTGATCCAGACTGGGATGGCACAGGGAATCACTCATGTGCCAGGGGAGGCTTTAAACACTGGTGGATTAAAAAGGAGTAAAAAGCACAACTGGTGATGGCTGAATTTCATTAATTTCAGCCCAAGTGCCTGGGACATTGTGGAAATGTCACTGCTGATTGTTGCAGGGGTGGCTGAGGATGAGGAGATCGGGCTGAGGAGTAACCCAGTAGTAGATGCTGGGTGGTAAATCCTTGCACACCCAGCCTGGGTGTGGGGTCTGCTCCTCCCAGGTAAGTTGGGTGAAGATTTTAGGGACATCCCAGCACCCTTGGGGAGGAGGGCAGAGGAATTCCCAGCTCTCACCTGAATAATGCTGGAAGGAAGATGTTTGGTTGATGTGCAATTCATGAAAGTGCCCAAAATTGGCAGTACACAAGCAGGTAATGAGCCCTTTTTGGAGCCACTATCAAAGTTGGTTGGGTCTTCTTGAGCATGGAACCTGATGGAAACTTTAACAGAAAATATTTCACTGCTACTTCTCAAATCAGGCCTTGACTTTTAGGTGAGATATGGGAGAGATGATCCTTGCTGAGACATCAAGAACTGATTACCAAATTATTTTTTATTCATAACTGATTAGAATTAACACAGACTAGATCTGAAGGCCTGTAGACAGAGAATTAAACTCACCTTGGATCTCCAGCCTCGGCTTTCCCTATTCTGTCTCCTGGCCCATCCTAGACCTAAAGCTATGCCACCAGACAGGTGAAAAGTGAAAAAATTCTCTGCTTGTTCCATTCAATGTTCTCAAATCCTTCCCAGCACTTGAAAGAAAGGGTTCTAAAGAACTCCTAAGGGTCAGATTATGCCATTTTTGTGCAACAGCAGTGTCACAATAACTTGAGGCGAGCCCCTGGCCCACAAAACAACTTTACAAGAGTTTGGTTGTGATGCTGAGATTTAGGCATTGATGCGTCCAGAGGGAATGATGTTGGTGGGAAGCATCAAGGGAGAACATGGTGAAATATTAAATTACATGATTTTTCTAAACCTTTCAGTGTTCATATCTGTGCCTGGCTGAGGGAGAGGTCCCAAACCCTCCCAGATTCACCTTGTCCTGCAGAGAGCAGCTCCCTTTGGGGAGCGAGAGGCCTCTGTGGAAGGAAGAGCTGAACTCCAGTGACTCCTTTGGGTTTGACTCCTTGCAATTCTGATCTGAAGCTGATGCCCCATTATTCCAGCAGTGGCTGGCTGCTTGCTGTCATTTCAGGCACCCCTCAGTGCCAAGCAGCCCTCGGTATTTACCCACCTGAGCCTTATCAGTGCCTGCTCTCTGTAACCCGGATCCGTGGGCCATTATGGAGATTTGGTGACTGTTCTCAGTTGACACACTCATTCTCTAAAGACAACATCCCAAATGAGTCTATTAGGGCTGGGAGCTGCTGGGCCAGCCCTGCTAAGCAGGCTGAGATCAGAGTGTTTGCACTTCGAATTTGCTCAATTGGGCCCTTTCCATTATTGAGGCTGGGTGGCTCCTGCTCCCCGCCCTTGTTCCCTGCATTAACTCTCTATTACCTTGTTTGTTCAATGCCAGCTTATGAATGTCAATTTGTTCTCCAATTAGCTCTGCCTTATTGACTGCCCTCAGACCGCCCAGCAAAGCTTTCTGAAGTGCCTATCACTATCAAAGTGATTTGTTTAATTTTTTGAAGGGATATAACTTTAATGCGTCCTTTTATTCTGCTGTTATCTTGGTTGCCCCTATCTGGAGTCCGTTTATGGAGTGGGGTTTGTTCTAATAGCTTCATATCTGTGTTAATATTTCGTGGTAGTTTATGTACTTAACTCGTGTGGGAGACACATTAATTCTCCTCTCCTGGCTGTGACGGACTGGCAGGAACCTGTGAGAGGAAGACAAATTTCCCAGAGGTCTGGAGGGTAAATGTAGATGGTGTTTGTGGGAGGAAAATTAACAAATTAATTTACTTGAGCACCTCATTCCCTCTGCCACGTACAGGGGATATTTTCCTCTGTGGGACTCAGCAGTATCCTGGTTTTCCCAGTACAGTGGTAGCTGGAGGGACATCAGATGTTGGTGGAGAAGGAATTATGGAATATCCTGAGCTGGAGGGGACCCACAAAGATCCTCCAGACCAAATCCTGGCCTTGCTCAGGCACCCCAACAATCCCACCTTGGGGTTAACTGGTTGCACTTGAGATGAAACAAACACCTCAGGAGTTGGTTTTTTGGAGTTTCTCATTCTTTTCTCCCATATATCATCATAAAATTGAAGTGCCAGAGCCCTTCCTCTCGTTCCTCAGTTCTTTTTTTTAACAGCACAGGGAACATCTCGATGGGAAGCAGGATTCAGGTGATTCCTGACTCTTCTCCGGACTTTCTGCTCTGGACATCTTTGGGAATTCTCTGTTCCCAGGAGCAGTGCTGGGTTTAAATTCCCCATGTTGGTGTTTACTGGGAATTATCTATCACAGCAGACACACAGCACAAATGGTTTATTTTTCTTTCTTCCCTCTGAACTTCAAACACCCTCAACATCTTTGCCTGCCTTGGGACTCCTGCTCCCAACCAGGAAAAGTTCCCTTTGATTTGGAGAAAAACTCCTGGAGAGATGACACTGGGAGCATTTTATGCTGAGCTCCCATGGCTGTCCAGACTTTTTCGTTGTCAGTTTTCAAGTCTGGAGGAGAAAAAAGAAAAATGAAAAGAAAAAAAGGAGAAAAAATAGGAGAAAAAAGAAAAAAAAAGGGAAAAAAGAAAAATTCTATTTTTTTTTTCTAGAACTTTTGGGAGAGGGAAGAAATTCAGTTTTTCCATCTGTTTTAGACTTGATGAAACCCAAAGGAACTGGACCCAGATCTTGTAGGGACACTGTCTGTGGGTGTGACAGTGCAGGTGCTGAAGCTCTTTGAGAAACTTCCCTGACCTCTGATCCCAAGGGAATGTGGAGTTCTGAGGGATCCCCAACTGCTGCCCACAACTGCTGGGAGTCCAGCCTGGCAAAATACAGAAATTAAATCAAACTTCAGATTTTCCTGCTCTTTCATTCCCTCTTTTCTACAGCAGCTTCTCTTCATGTTTTCCCACTAATTTTTTTAACACTACTCCTCAAATCCATGAATAATTGGGTTCATTGGCTCCTCAAGCACCCCAAATATTGCTGTCAGTTCTTGGTTTGGACATTCCAGGTCTGTTCTGGTGGATTGGATCAGTGCTTCTGCTGAGCAAGGAAGCACAAATCCAGCTTTGATTTTGGTCAAATATTTCCCATGTTATGGCAATTGAATCCACTGCCTGAAAATAACATTTCTCAGCCAACAACGTTTCTTTCTTAAGCAATCCACCCCAAAAACTGTTATTTGGATTTGCTGAAGAAATAAAACTGGGGCAAAAGCAGAGAGAACTCTTAGGAAGAGAGACAAGGAATGGTTGTTAGAGAGGTTTTCTGCTTTTTTCGGTCTGAGACAGGTGGGTTTGGGCATCAGAGCAGTGTCAATAAATGGCTTTTGCAGTTATCTAAATGCTTTGGCTCTGCTCGGGCGTTTAATCTCTTGTAAAAGCTGTTTATTGCTCTCAGTGCTGCTCTGTGAGGGCACAAATGCCACAATTAGGCCTCTCAGAGACTTCCCAAAACACAGCTGATTAAAGGTCAAGCAGAAAAAAATTGAGATGCTGCTCTCCTTAATGAAGAGAGCCCAGCTCTCCTGCAGAAAGCTCAGTATCAGTCCCAAATCCAGGCTGGGAGGATGGAGGGGATGTGGCTCCTTGGGGAGGGTGATGCCCTTGTGGCCGTGTTCGGTTTCCAGGTAACAAATTGCCATCACCAAAGGTGTTCCTAAAAGTCCATTTGAGTTCTCTTCCCCGGGCAGATTGTTAACCCCAAGGCGCTGTAAAATGTAAGTGGCATTTAGAGGTGGCATCACAAAGAAGGGGCAATCAAACCTCATTAACACTGGAGTTTATAATTGCAGATTACTGTAATTTGTGGTGGATTCGGGATTTATTTCAAGGGTGTTATTTCTGCTGTTGGGGGCTAATGAGTGGTGGGAGAAATTTATGTAAGTTTAGGCATTTCTTCTTCTTTAGCAACTAACTGACACCAAATGAAGACTTCAGCCTTTGGTTTGTGATCAGAACAAACACCCCAATAAATATTACACTAAATTTGGCCTGGGGGGAACCCAGACCTTTCAAGGTCCTGTTTTTAGTCCCTCCTCTTGCAAGGAAAGGAATCATAGAATCGGGGAATCATTAAGGTTGGAAAAGACTGGCAAGATTGTCAAACCAGTGCCACCACAGAACCATGGCCCCAGGTGCCACCTCCACACATTTTTTGAACACTTCAGGGATGGTGACTGCACCACTGCCCTGGGCAGCCTGTGCCAGTGCTTTACAGCCCTTTCCATGAGAAAATCTGTCCAAATATCCAGCCTGAGCCTCCCCTGGCCCAGCCTGAGGCTGTTCCCTCTCCTCTTGTCCCTGTTCCCTGGAGCAGAGCCTGACCTGTGGTTGTCCCCTCCTACAAGGGACTTGTACAGAGCCACAGGGTCCCCTCTGAGCCTCCTTTTCTCCAGGCTGAGCCCCTTCCCAGCTCCCTCAGCTGCTCCTCAAAGACTTGTGCTCCCAACCCTTCCTGGGGATTTGCTTGTATTAATTACAAACATGTGGAGGATGAGAATGAGGCATCTTCCGACAGGGTTTTCAGGTAATGCCTGGAGGAGGAGAAGAGAGGAAGGAAAAGAGACTCTAGCAGTGGGCAAATATTGGGATTGTGACCACCAGCCACGTGTTCAGGGCACACAGCATGTATTTAAAACATACAGACAAGTTTCAGGGAATTTTTGTACTGATTTCAGTGCCTGATATTTATATTTATATAAATCACAAAGGCAGGTGATGCCCAGAGGAGGACAGGTCTGTCCTTTGGCTCAGAACTTCCTGCTCATCTCTTTAGTGAAAGGAGCTAATTTAGTTCCTTGATTTTCCATTTGTTACAGAATAAATACTTTCTTAATAAATAATTTATTAATGAATAATTGGTTATAACCACTTTTTGTCGTTTTTAGGGGTGCATCCAAACTCCGGAGTGTCTGAGCTCAGCCCTGAGCTCGTTTGCTTTCAAGCAGCATTTGGTTGGTAGGAAAAAAGGCAGGGCACAGGTTCTTACCCTAAACCAGGGAAGTGTCCTAACCTTCCACAGAGATTACAGCTGAGTTAGTCCAAGTTTTAAGGAAGTTCATAATTAGGAATTTAAATTTACTTCATAGGATCTTTGAGAGGGGTGAATTTAGGTAAAAATTAGGGGGTGTGCTCTTAGGCCTTGCTGCTGATGGGAAACAAAAGGAAAAAATGATGGAAAACCAGCTTAGATTTTTAACTGTTCCATTCTTTAGCTCCAAGAGCTGCTTTAACGTAGCCTGATTGCTGAGGTAAATGAAACTCCTAATCACATTGACCCAATTATCATTCTGAACATTCTGTTTCCCTCCTCTGAGATTTGGAACTTGTGACTTTGCAGCTCCCTCCAGTTGTGACAGCAGTGTCACAGTCACTGATGCCATTTGATCTGCCCTGGCCTGGTTTTTCCTCTCTGTTCCCTCATCCCTGAGAACTCCTGGCTGGAGAGTTTGGCTCTCCCACAAACCTTGTCCTGAAGTTAAAAACGAGTTAGTATTAGTTTTTCACAGCGATGCTCAACTCATGAGGAATGAAGGAACCTCCCCAAGCCAGAGAAGAAGAGAGAAAGGAAAAGAGACTCTAGCAGTGGAAAAATATTGGGATTGTGACCAGCAGCCACGTGTTCAGGGCACACAATAGCTATTCAAAACAAAAAGACAAGTTTCAGGCTTGGAAGAAGTCAGAGGGATGAGCTGGGGGCTACCTGAGCATCCTGAAGGCTTCCAGAGCATCAGAAATTCTGCCTTCAGAATTTCTGCAGAATTTCTGTCTGCACCAATATCTGCTGTAGAAAAAGTGTAGCAAAACCTAAAAAACCCAGCCCAGCAGCATCTGTGCACTCCCAACCAAGATGCCTGAGGAGAGCCTGCAATTGCTTTAATTTTTATTTTTTTTCCTGCGCGGTGACGACATTAAAAGATGTGCAAGTTTTATTTTTTGACTGCACTCATCGTTCACAAACAGAAATAAAAATGCAAACCCTCCAATTTAAGTCCTTCAGCCAAAAATATGTCAATTTGCAAAGCAAAAAATAGCAGCCCCTGCTATCCTTGACAGCTGCAGTTTGGCTGATTTTAGGAGATATCCCGAAAGGTGAGCTTGGAAGGATGTCATATCTGACTCTTATCTTTGAATCCCATATACTTATGTTTATTAAAATCAATATAATCCATTAGCCTACTTTGTTTCCATTTTTAATAATCTATTGATATATTGCCTGGGCTTTTATGGGACTAAACAAATTTCCTCTTTATGTGCCCTGTAATAGCCGGAGGTCAGGCTGCTTGAGAGCAGTTGCTGTATATAAATGTTTATTTACTGCCTGACTACTGATTGAGAACATATCTGGTCCACAGGCTTCAGATGGCTTTTAAACTAGAGATTTATGGCTTACTTCCTGTTTTCCAGACACAGTACACCATTTTTAAATAAAGTAATGAATGCAAGGTATTGTGAAAATAATAGCCAGGGATTGCCCCAAACTCCACGTTTGGGAGCAGGGCCTGTCGGGCCCTCTGTTATTTCATCATTCATTTGTTTTCTATTGGGGTGGGTTTTAGGGACATTAAACACTCTTCTGGCGCAGTTTCTTTTGTGCCCAGGGTGTCTTTGTAGTCTGGAGCAGCTCAAGTGCCCCCTTCAGCCTCTCCATGGCCAGGCTGGGAATCTGAAGGGAAGAGCCTTGTCAAAGTTTGCTCATCCATTTTTTTTTTGGGGGGGGGGGGGGGGTACTTTCTAGCAGCTTCTCTTCTGTTAACCCCCAGTTTAGCAAAGCATTTACAGTCAGGATAGGTTTTGCATGAGCCCAGGTCCCTCCTTTGTATGGTTTCTTGCCTTTTTTGCTTCTAGCTGAGAGCACTTCACAGAAAATGCTCATTTTTAAGTCTCTAAAAGTAATTTTGACATTGGCTTGTTCTGTTTCTGTGCTTCTTGGACGCCACATTTCACGACATGTCAATTAACCATGTTTGAGAGGCTTTTGTTCTCCAAAAGCGTGATTATCTACCCAGAAAAATCTTTTGTCCCTGCTGTGACAAGACAAGGAAATCACATTTTTCATCGTGTTATTGTGATAAAATCACTCACTCATAAAATATCTCAAATTGGTGATGGCAGACAAGTGGCTCAGTTCACACTTGTGACAATGGGATCCCTGTCAACAGAAGTTTGCATAAGTTGCTGGTCTCAGGGTGAGAATTTCAGCTCCAAATCACAATTTCATACAATAAAATTAGCCATTATTTAGGACATCCCTGCCTCACTGGGATTATTCCACTCATAATTCCTGAGAGCGCAAATTCCTTGGCAGAGAATGGGGTGTGACTACAAGAGCAAGAAACTGGAATTTCCCCCTGGAGTTGGGCTTGTTCATTTATTTGTTTTTGCAATTTTCATTGAACATCACTCCCCTCTGGCCATGACATGGTTCTGAATCACCATTTTAAAGAATATTTTGCTTTTTTACAGAAACCTCTTGGTTTGAAAGTCCAAGTCCACCTTGCAGGAGATGAGGATTTCAAAGGACCACTGAGGGTTGGTGGCTATAACCTGCTCTGTTTCATTTAGAGCCACCCTGGGCCCTGTTCACCCCAGGAGGGGAAATTTGTACTGATTTCAGTGCCTGATATTTATATTTATATAAATTATATTTATATTTATGTCATATTTATGTCTGTGGATGCCTTTAGGCCCAAACTGGGCCTGGCTTGGTGATTTTGGTGTCCCCTTGAAGGACAAAGTTGGTGGCACAGGGACTGGGCCACACAGGATGTGCCAGCTCCAATTTGGGTGTCTTATACTCACCCTGGCCACAAATAAATTATATTTATGCCATATTTATGTCTGTGAATGCCTTTAGGCCCAGACTGGGCCTTGTTCGGTGATTTTGGTGTCCCCTTGAATGACAAAGTTGGTGGCACAGGGACTGAGCCACACAGGATGTGCCAGCTCCAATTTGGATGTCTTATATTCACCCTGGCCACATCTCTAGATGCTTTTTCAGTGATTTTAGTGGTGTTATTGTGATTTTGCAACCTGAAAAAGATGTTGTGCATCCCTCCAGCTCCTAGGCTGTGTTTAGGCCCAGACTGGGCCTTGCTCAGTGATTTTGGTGTCCCCTCAAGGGACAAAATTGGTGGCAAAGGGCTGAGCCACACAGGATGTGCCATCTCCAATTTGGGTGTCTTATATTCACCCTGGCCACAAGTAAATTACACTTATGTCATATTTATGTCTGTAGATGCCTTTAGGCCCAGCCTTGCTTGGTGATTTCAGTGTCCCCTCAAGGGACAAAGTTGGTGGCAAAGGGACTGAGCCCCACAGGATGTGCCAGCTCCAGCTGGGATTTCTCATACTCATGCTAGTTTCTAGATGCTTTTTCAGTGATTTCAGTGATGTTATTGTGATTTTGCAACCTGAAAAGGGTGTTATGCATCCCTCCAGCTCTGAGGACAGAGCTCTGGGCTGCTTCCTTCGGTCCAGGGTGATTTCACCCAGCTGGAAACCCACCAAAATAAAGATGATTTGCAACACTAAACCAGCCCAGCTGCAATTCAGTTTTGTGGTGTTGCACAGGGTGTTGTTTTAAATAGGAATAAAGCAGTGGCCTCTCCTTGCTGAGTGCCCTGCCTGCTGAGGAGCAGATCCCTCGGGTTTCATGGCTGTGTGTGATTCCCAGTGCTGATCTCTGGCCCCTAGATGATGCTGTTCATCTGTCAGGATCCAAGAGTGCCTCTGACAACAACTGCAGTGTTTTGGGGATGCTGCAGCGTGGCAGGAGTTCAGTCAAAACCACCAATTACATTTTGTCCTGTGAGGAAATGAGAGTGAAGAGAGGTGGCTGTGAAAGCGCCACGTTGGAGTGGCCCTGACATCCAAATATAGGCCCTTTGAGGGAGTTTTATGTGTATTTTTAACCTTTTATCCCATTAAAATGAGTCCTAATGAAGGCAACACAGAGCATGGTGTGTGCCTGGGGAGCACAGAGCTCCTGCTCTTTAAAATGTGTCCCAACAGACTGAACTCCCTGATCCTTTGATTGACCATTGCATGTCCAGTATCACCATTTTCTACAATGAATAGGTGGCTGTCTTTAGGGATTTGTGTGGCACCAATAAAGGGAGGGGCTCAGTGACTCTCACAAAGTGTTCCAGGACTATTCCCAGCCTGTTCCTGCATGGAACACCCCACGTTACCCCATGATCTGCGCTCCCTTTGGGCTCTGAAGCATGGATCCTGTTTGTGTGGGTGTTCATGAGATGCTTTGGGGCTTTTCCCTCGTTCTCACATCCAGAGCTTGATTCCACACCCTTTCCACTCAAGTGGAGAGTGATAGATTTTAAAGGAAACCCACTGATGCCACAGCTTAACAGGATTTTCCAAAGCACTTGTTTGTTTAATTCCCTTTGATTTTACATGAGGGAATTGGTTTCCACTTCCAGGACATGATTCTTGATCATTCATTTGTTTCCACAACACCCACAACATCAGCAAACTCAATTTTGCTGACGAGATGGTCCAAGGGAATTTGAAAAATTCTTGCATTATTTTTTAATGGAGACCTTCAGAAATTTGGGAATCCTCCCGTTGCCTTCTGGAACAATATTCAGAAGTTTAGGGCAGGACTCAAGTACTCAACTACTCCCACTAAGAGGGGCTTGTTCTGCCTGTGGTCAAGCTGATCTGTGGTGGAACTGAAGGAATTTTAAGGGGTTTACATCCCAGGTGGACTTGGCTGAGAGCCTTTCCTGACTCTTTGCTCTCTCCCCTTCCATGAACTCCAAGCTGCCAAACTTCTCCCCTTTGTTTGGATGCCAATGATTTCCTTGATGACAAGATAATCCAAATGACCTCTTTATTGCCCTGTAAAATCAAGGTAGGGGAGGAGCACACCCAGGGATTTTGGGCTGTTCCACAGCTCTGGCAGCAGGTTTTGAAGTCTCTTTCTCCTCCCTCTCCTCATTTTTGGGAAGGATCTGTGGCTGTGGGTGCTGGAATAAAAAACTCTCCAGCAAGTGCAATGTGTAAATTTTGAAAGAAGAAAAAAAAAAAAAGAAAATATTAAACATGTGGTTTGTGTTTGAAAACCCGGAAAATATTATGAAAGCAATAAACTATCCCTGCTGCAGGGGCTGTGCCTCTGTGAGTACACACACTCAGATTTGGTTACGTGTCACTCTCCAGCTCCATTCCAGGAGAACCCGGGCTGGCTGAGGAGCAGCAGGGCTGGGTGTCCCTGATGGAGCCTGTGCCACCCCAGGGGAGGTGACAAACACCTTGGATCTTGTCCTGGGCTTCCACAGCTGTTCCAGCACTGGGGAGCCTCGTGCCAAGGTGGTGAATAAACATTCAGGGAGCAGAGATGTCCTCTGAACTCTGTGATGCTCATCATTAGCAATGGCCCTGTTGTTTCCTCCTGGGAATTAGACATTTTGGCCTATTTATCCACCCAGACGGACACTCAGTGGTCTGAGGGGTGGAAAACAGCCTGGAATCGTGGAATCCTGAGATGGTTTGGGTTGGAAGGGGCCTTAAAGCTCAACTGTTTCACCCGCTGCCACGGGCAGGGACACCTCCCACTACCCCAGGTTGCTCCAAGCCCGACCTGCCCTTGGAGAAGGAATTGTGGAGCATCAAGGAAAGGTTCAGGAAGAAATAATTCCCTCCCAACCTTTCCAGAAGGTTTTGGAACAATCTGAGGACATTGGCAATGGGATTCCTGTGCTGTTGTGGCTTCAGGCTCAATCCAAGCTCCAGTTAAACAAATCATTGTTTGGGGAGCATGGACACTTCATTTTTTTAATAGCCTGTGACCTGCAATAGAATTTAGGTTGGGTGTTAATGACCAAAGGTTTTGCAAGTAATTAAATTTGTGGCAAGAGCTGTCCCTGAGAGGCTGGGAGTGTTCCTGAGAACAGGCTGGTGCCTGTGTGGTGCTGGAGTTTTAAACTTCAGTAGGAGAGCTGTGAGGAACAGGGATGGGACTGAGACTCATCAGCCCAGGTGACTCTTTCAATCTACACCATGAGTTACACACACTACTGTGGTTGTTTCATGAATTTGGTAACAAAATGTTATGAAATTATGAATAAAACTCTCTGGGTTTTTTTTTTTCTTTGGGCAAATTAAATGACATGAGTACAAATGAGATGAGATGTAACTCACATCACAGAAAATGGTTTCATTTTCAGGTTGGGAGTTTCAGGTTTAAATTTCAGGTTGGGAATCTCATGTGCAAATTATCCATTAAGTTCCTCACACTTTACAAAGAGAAGGTGTGGACCACATGCATGTTGTAGGCCACTTCTAAAATGTGAATATGTGCATCGTTTTAGGATCTGTGCACAAGTCATAGAGAATCTTCTTGTTATCCTGCAACCATTCTGCTTTTTGTGAAATTATTCTCCTCTCTGTCTAAGCTTTTGTGCCATCCTTCAGGAACCTGAGAGGCCACAACATTTTCCCTTCTATTATTGTGGCCACAGTTCAAAAGGAGACGTCACAGATAAAATAAAATAAATTTTAAGTTCTGCCCAACATCTCAGCTCCTGGCAGAGTCCTACACGGGATCTTTGCTGGCTGAGTCTCTGCCGAATTACCTGAGCAGTGCTTTGAGTAGGAGTTATTAAATTCATTGTTGGATCTTCTTAGCAGGCTTTCCTCCAACAGTGAGCACTGACCTTTTAAAAACAGGAGGGTTTGCATCTGTTCTTGTGCCCTGGCAGGTGGCTGTGCCCTGCCACCCCTACCAGTGGGCAGGAGGGAGACTGGGACTTACACTGGGCTGTGAGAAGCCCGCAGCAAGATCAGACACAATAAAACTGCAAAATAAGAAGAAAATTTTGCATTTAAATTTTTTTTTTAGCCAGAAGAAGGGATGGGGAAAGGCTGTAAATACACAAACTCTGCATTTACAACGCTTTGTCCTGCAGCTTTGCACGGGAGGTTACCTACTGTGCGCTGTGTCTTTAAAACACTAATGGGCCCACTGAAAAAAAGAAAAAAACACCAAAAAAACCCCGACAAACCCATGACAGTCCACCAGCAACTAGCACACTAACAGGTTCTCATCTGACACCAGTAGGGAACCAAAGATATTTTATTATTTGGAAACTCCATATAGGGAAAGCCAGCCTTGAATCTGTCATTACTCCAAGAACCACACCTCCCCTGGGAGTTAATTATTTTCTTAAAATGCAACTTGTACTGTTAGTTTAAAACATTCCAACTGTGTTCGCACTCTTTAAATCTTCTGTAAACCTTAGAGTTTAAATCACTTGCAGATAAGAGTAATTCTATTAGAAAAAAAAGAGTTGGTGGAAGGGGAAAGAGAGGGAAATAAAAGGGCATTGATAGAAGCGTCCTTTGGGTGCCCATTGCCCTGTCACCTTTAGAACTTGGCAGGAGCTACAGCCCACAGTAACTTTATAGGTCCTGGCACAGAATGAAACAAAATAGGTGCATGCCACATTTTCCTTCCAAAAAAACGCCAGGCAGAGACTTACCCCCTTTGTGAGGGGCTGAGTATGGCAGAGATTAAAAAAAAATAATAAATTAATGCTTAGTGGGGCTGACAGGTCAGAGCCTTTGCTGGGCTTGTATTTTGAAAGAAGGCATTGGGCAAAGGGCTGTGTCTGGCTGGGATCAGGTTTGGGAGCAGAGGTGTTTAAATACGGGGCGCTGCTGCGATGTTGGAGCACCTCAGCTCCTCTTGCTTTGGCTCCTTTCGCCGCTTTCATGGCAATTCTGGGGCATTACAAGGAGAAAAAAAATAAAAGAGCTTGTTGCTGTGGGTTTGCCACGAGTGAGGCAGGAAAGGAAGAGGGTGATGTGTCATTTTTGGAACTGTCTGGGCAATCCTTCGTATGCTGCGCTGGCCGCGCTCCGAGGATTGAGGGGAATTCAGTGGTTCCAGAGCTTGGCTTCTTTCTCTCCTTCGTGCCCTGCCCAGCCCCTCTTTCTCCCTGTAATTTGTTTGGGCTGAAAATCAGCATCCCAAACTCTTTAAGTGCTGTTTTTCTTTTATTTTTTTTTGACCAGTTTGCTTTTGCAGGCTGAGCTGGGGCCTGTGCCAAGCACCCCACAGCTGTGGGAGCTGTTTGGGATGGAAAAAGGAGTGGGGAAGGGCAAAGAACTCATCCCTGAGGATGCTGTGTGACACTGGCTGTGACTTTGGGGACATCCCCCCCTTTGTGGGGATGCTCAGAGACCCTGCTGGGTGACAGACACGAGTGGTGAAAATCCTGTGCCTTCTGAGAGTGTTGCTGTCACCCATTAAATAATAAAATCTGGTTTTTTGCAGAGCAAATCCCACCCACCCCTCCAAAAACATTCTGGATTTTTATTTTGGAAATACCCTATTAAATAATACCCATTAAATAATAAAATCTGGTTTTTTGCAGAGCAAATCCCACCCTCCCCTCCAAAAACATTCTGGATTTTTATTTTGGAAATACACTACAATTAGAATTGTCACCCAGACTTTCACTCAGTCCAAGGGCCTTGATAAATGGAATCCCAATTCTCACTCAATATGATTTCTGCAGGTGAGAGCACTGCAGAGGCATCTTCTCCTCTCAAACCCTCAAACCCTCAGCTTCGTAGGAGTCAATGGATTATTTGGTACCTGCTGGCTCAGACCCCAAATTAATTTTTTAAATAGCCTGTGACCTGCAATAGAATTTAGGTTGGGAGCTAAATGTTGGGTGTTTGAGGCCCTACCCCACCAAAACCCTGAGCTGAGTGAAACTCCAAGGTGCTGGGGTTTGTCCCAGTGAGCTGAAGGAAAACCAGAATTTTCGTTTGAGAACTTCTGGAAAGAAACACCCACAATGCAGGACAGGAATTTGTCAGACGCTCCCACTTTGCTTTAGCGGGGGTCTTTAGGGGTGTCCCTAACCCAGACCAGAGGAGGTGACAGAGTTCTGGACAGTTCTGGGCACTGTGAGGACACCAGGCTCCAGAGGATGAGGATGGAGGTTGGACCTCCCTGTGAATGGATCCTCTCTCCCACCCCTGTTAGGTCAGTGCTGGCTGCTCCTCAGGGATGTCTCATCCCAATTGTTTATGAAGGAATCTGAGGTTTGACACCTCATTGCCTCATGGGGCAGAAGGATTTTAAATTCTGTTATTGGCTGGGGGACATGCTGGGAGCTGAACTGTTCTCACTGAAGGGGCTGTGCAGGTGGGACACCCATCTTTGGGCACCTGGAAGAAGGCAGAGCATCAAGGAAGAAGGCAGGATCTCCTCTCCCAGCTGTATTTGCATCCTCTCCCTTTTTTCCTGATTTTTTGAAGTGCCCAGGGTGCTCCACGGCAGCCCAGATTCCCTGCCTGCCCCACCACCTGCAGGCAGGGAGCTGATGGAATCACATCCTTTCATCTGAGTTCTTCTATTCTGTAGAAAAAACAGCAGTAACATAAGCAAAAAAGAATTATTATAATTATTTTTCTCCCCCAAACCAGCCTTGACTGAAAATTCTTGCCCGTAGGTTCAATCAGAACACATCAAGGATGTCTTCTGGAGGTTTTTGTGACTTTCTCTGGGTCTCATCAAGCAAGCAAAACACTTCTTACAAAAGGAATCCAACATAAAGCCCAGAGCAGTCTTTACAGAGATGACTATCAGAGGAGGAAACACTTCTGATTATGTTTTTAGGCAGAATAAACCTGTATAAAGGACACATTTCCCCTTAAAGCTGAACTGTGTGTAATGAGACACAGGAGCCCACTGAAAATAATGAGCTGTTAAAGAAATAAACAGTTAAAATAATAACAAAAGGCTAAACAGCTTTGGAAAGACCAAAAAAGAAGCCAAATGTGATCTAAAGACAGAGTTCCTTGCTTACAGAGAGAAAGGTGATCTGCTTGAAGTGCACAAACTTGAGAAGCCCTGGGTAATGTTGCTGCTGTTTGCACAGTTTACCCAGACAGGCTAAAATATCCTATTAATAATAATAATTTGCATTCAGACCTTGGAAATACTTGGCAAAGGCAAAATCTCTCTTTCAAGGCTCCCTAGGAATGAAAGTGATTCCCTCTGGCTGATGCTCAGCCCTGTCTGTGCTCCCCAAGGGACCGATGGGACAAGGAAAAACAGCCTTGAGTTTGGTTCAGGTTGGATTTTAAGAAAAAATTCTTCTCTTTAAGAGTGGTTAAACACTGGAAAAGCCTCCCCAGGGAAGGGCTGGAGTCACCATCCCTGGGTTTGCTCAAAAAATGTGTGGAGAGAGCTCTCCACTGGATGCTGCCTGCTCCTTTCTTCTCACACAGTAAAAATTTGCCCACTGGCGTTAATTCCCATCCCAGCTTCAAGGGAATTTCTCATCCTACTGGAGCATAAAACAAGCAGTAATTAGTTTTAATGTATCTAAAGCCTCTTCAACAGAGAAGAAAAAATCTCGTATCCTTGGTTCTCCTTGGTGGGACTAAGCCTCATTAAGGTCCTTGAAGTTGGAAAAAAAAAGAGAGAGAAAATGAAATGTGTTTTTTATGAGGGTGAGAGTTCTTTTTCTGCTTTATTTTTACTTGTTTTTCTCATTTTTCTCTTTTTGGGGGGCATTTTGGTCCTTCTCAGTGTTCTCCCTTCAGAGTGCAGAGCAAAGCTGGGGTTGATTTGCAGAGCAGAGACATCACACCAGTGAATGAGCATCAGGGATTTGTCCTGGGAGATGATGGAGGAAAGGTTTGAGGGACGAAAAGATGGATAAAAAACCTTGTGGAGTTGGGGAAAAGATGGATAAAAAGCCTTGTGGAGATGGGAGAAAAGATGAATAAAAAGCCTTGTGGAGTTGGGGGAAAAGATGGATAAAAAGCCTTGTGGAGTTGGGGGGAAAAAGGGGGAAAGCCTTGTGGAGTTGTTGAGTTTTGTCGATCTTTTTAAGGTTTTTTCCACATGAAACAAGGCACTTTTCTCTGCTTTCTGGGGCCGTGTGTTCTCACACTTGAAAGAAGAGACAACAGGGCTGGCAGAGTTTAGGACTTGGCCAACAATCCCAGAGCCTTTCTGAGGAGGTGAGGCATCCAGGGAAGTCCAGCCCTGGTGCCAGCTTTCCTTGGCCATGTCTGCAGAAACCTGAAATTCTATTTTTCACCTTGCATTTGCTTGTTTTTGTTTCTTTTCCCCTCCTGGTTCCCTTCCAGGACTGCTGAGTGTACGAGGATGCAAGCAAAGGGACATTCTCTGTTGCCTAAATTGTGTCAGTTGGAAAGCTTTAAAAGTTAATATTTGCATGAAATGATCTCCAATCCATCTTGCTCGATGCCTGTTTGTTTAACATATTTAGGTGATGGCTGCATTTGTTTTTTTAAACTATTTGCACGTTAAGGTACTTAAATTCTAACAAACCCCATCTTTCTCCAAGCCCTTATCAGAGCTGTTAAAGATTTTTTCATTAGTTCTATAATTGCACCTTTTAAAAACATGTTTGGGTATTTCTCATTTCAGGACAAAAAAAAAAAAAGCAACATTTTAACATAAAAGTCCTTTAGAGTGTGGAGAAAATCAAACTTTTTTTGCTGAATTTTAGGTGTTTTGATGGGTTTCACAATAAAACACTTTTCAGATGCTCCTGGAAGTGTGGGGAAATTAAATGCCGGAGGTGAGGTCTTCAACCTGCAGAGATCAGTGCAGAATCAGGGGTTTTACCAACGCACAGCCCAAGCCAAGGGTGTCCCTTGTGTGTTTGAAGAGCAAATTCAGAATTCCTGGGGAGCTCTGCAGGTCTGGGTGTGCTGAATTTTGGGGGAATTCTGAAAATTTGAGTGTGCTGAATTTTTGGGGAGCTTTGCAGGTCTGATTTTGCTGAATTTCAGGAGAGATCTGCAGGTGTGCTGAATTTTGGGGGAATTCTGAAGGTCTGATGTGCTGAATTTTTGGGGACTCTGAAGGTCTGAATATCTTGAATTCCAGGAGAGCTCTGCAGGTCTGATTTTGCTGAATTTTTGGGAATTTTGAAGGTCTGATTTTGCTGAATTTTGGGGGAATACTGAAGGTCTGATTTTGCTGAATTTTGGGTGAATTCTGAAGGTCTGATTTTGCTGAATTTTTGGGGGTCTGTACAGGACTGAATTTGTTTAATTCCTGGGGTGCTCTGCAGGACTGAATTTGCTGAATTCCAGGAGAGATCTGCAGGTCTGATTTCACTGAATGTCACAAGGGCTCTGCAGGTCTGAGTGTGCAGAATTTTGGGGGAATTCTTCAGGCCTGATTTTGCTGAATTCCTGAGGGTCTGTGCAGGACTGAATTTGTTAAATTCCCAGGGAACTCTGCAGGTCTGAGTGTGGTGAATTTCGGAGGAAGCTCTGAAGGTCTGGTGCGTTGATTTTGGAAGAAGCTCTGCAGGTCTGATTTTGCTGAATTCCTGGGGGTCTGTGCAGGACTGAATTTTTTAAATTCCTGGGTAACTCTGCAGGTCTGAGCGTGCAGAATTTTGGGGGAGTTCTTCAAGCCTGATTTTGCTAAATTCCTGGGGGTCTGTGGAGGACTGAATTTGTTAAATTCCCAGGGAGTTCTGCAGGTCTGAGCGTGCAGAATTTTGGGGGAGCTCTGCAGGTCTGGGTTGGCTCCATGAGCTTCCCCCCCAAGGGAAGTGAGAGGTTTTCAGCACTGGCTGAGAAGGAAGAGCAGCACTGCATGAAATAACTTTCTAATCAGAATTCCCTCCTCCCTCAAACTCTGTTTGGACAGACAGTTAATTTATCTCTGTTTAACTGCGGAATCAATCCATCCATCAAAGCTCCAAGAGCTAATTAGCTGGAGTCAGGGCAGCTGGGCTGGGATGCAGGCTGGGGTGTGGAATACTTTAGGAAGCTGCAGCAGGGATACAGGGAATATTTCCTCTAAAAGCTGCCCAGGAGGCTCAGGCACCCAGAACCTGCTGGTTTGGGCAATTCTGATCCACAGGATCCCCGAGGGAATCCCTGCTGGCACAGCAGGGTGGATGAGCACTCCTGTGGATAGGAAAGCAGCTGTGGGGTTGGAGGTTGAACCCAAAATGTTGTGGGCATTGCCCTCACCCAGCTCTGACTTAACTGGGATAATCTTTGGAACACAGGCTGGTTTGGGGTGATGATGGATTCATTTTTTGGGGTTCAGGCTTCTCTGTGCTCAGCCTCTGGAGTGATTCCTGCCCCTGGTGCATCACTCCCACATGAACCCATTTTCCCTTCCTACAGACAGTGCCATCCCTGGGCCTTGTTTTACACCCAGTGGCCACAATTATTGAATTTGGTGTCCATTAAATGCAGATAAAGGGCTGGATGCTCCACTTGCCCTGCCCCAAGCCAGCCTGCAGCCCCTGCTTCCCCCACACATGTTCCACGTTAGCCCTTTTCATTGACTATGAATCCATAAAAATCCATGTGGAACAGAGGGTACCCAGTGCAGCCCTGTCTGCCTGACTCCTTCCCATTCTAATTGGGCAGCAAAGCTGTTTAATAGAGTCTGTGGAGTCTGTTTAACTGCATTCTGCCAGAACAATGCTCTATTCATGTTCTCAACAGAACTCTAGTGATTGCACTAATATCTTTAAACTAGAAAACAAGTCTTAATTGGAACAGATGCTGCAAATACCAATGCAAATGGCCAGCTCTGGTGTGATCAAAACCAGGCCCAGCCCATTGATTTGTTTTTAATAGCAGCTTTCATTTTTTATTAGTGTACACAAACCTCACTAACACTATACAAAAAGTCAGTAACAATATTCTGAAAAATCATCTTGTTTAAAGCAGACTCAGCCCTGCATTGTTTCTGGCAAGGTGCTGTTAAAGAGTTTCCGTCCTGTTTTGGCAGATCACGTTACTCAAACACTCCTCTCTACTTTCTTCCCTTCTAGGCTTTGAATAATCCCGGTGATTTTTGGAGAAAGCTGTTGCTGTTACATGTAATAATCTGTTTAGATATTCACTCACATTACAAACAGGCATTCAGGTTAGATTAGGACAAATAAATCCCCAATCCTGCTAAGTATGTGTGTGTGAGACAGGGATTTGCTTGCTTTTGGAACCTGCTCTAGCAGAACTCAGCCATTCCCAGCCATGAAATTTTTTTTTATTTTTATTTTTGTGGCCTGGGGAAGTCAGAGATATAAAGAATACAATGCTTTTTATGCTAAGAATAAAACTGTAGTGTGATTTTTCTGGAACAAATCGGTTTTGTTTTAAGGATGTGTGAGCTATTTGATAGCAGCAAGAATATCAAAACCACTCAGAGCACAGAGAAATTTATTATGGCACACCTGGCACTCAGGATTAGTTTATTGGTCTGGGTAGGCAAATATTCCCTCAGTAGCTGCTACTTGGAATTGGAAAATATTTATATATTTATATTTATGTGTGTAGACAGATATTTGAGGCTGACTGCAGGGATTAGATGCTGTTTCAGTCAAAATCAAGAGAAATTGCAAGCAAAAAAAAGAACAGGAGGTGGCTCTGGGCCTGTTTTCAAATCTGTGGGCTCGTGTTGGCTTTTCTTTGGAGAATTTGCTCTCATTGAGGCTTTGCAAGAGAGTGAAGAGGCTTTTTGGGCACTGGGGTGTGTTCTGGGGTGCCTGGGGGAGGCCCAGCTGAGGATGTGGGGATGGCAAAGGAGGGCTGGGGTGATCCCTTGGGTTTTTGAGCTTTTCCAGTTTTCATCTCTTTGCAATCCTGCAGTTCTTTCCTGTAGAACTCTGAATTCCACAGAGAGTGGGAGCTGCTGCTTCCCCATTTTGGGCAGACACAACAATTCCTCTCCAGGCCAGGCCTGACTCGCTGCTTTGGGCCTGTACAAGCTGGAGCCGCTTTTGGGGTGAATTTGGTGACTATTTGGCAACTCAGCTACAGGTGGAGGAAAATCCTACTGTGTAGGATTTTCCCAATTCCTGGGAAGGGTTCTCCAGGTCCTTGCTGTGAAACTGCAGACTCTGGATGATGATATTTAAACAATTGGAGATGGGTCTTTCTCAGTCCTATCCTTTTTCTCCTATAATAATCATTGAGTTCATTACCTTGCTTAGTTTTGCTTGATGCTAAAGCCAAACAAGCAGTTTTACTGGATAGACTATTTTATTTTTTGTGTTGCCTCTATATTCGCAGTAAAATAAGACAATTCTTTCCATCGGTGTCTTTGATTTTTAAATTTTTGTGTTGCCTCTATATTCACAGTAAAATAAGACAATTCTTTCCATTGGTGTCTGTGTTTTTTAAATCTCCCCCATCAATTGGCAGAACACACGGACAGGGTGGGCCGAGGACTGTGGGAAATGGATTTTTTAGAGAATTCTCAAATCTTGTCAGGGACTTACACAGTGTGCATCTGTATGTAAATTTTGAGATGGGCGCTGAAAGGAGCCTGGGATCCTCAGGTTGTCTTAGTGCTTGCACTCTGCTCCCAGACAGGTGGAGAATAATGTTGGGGATGATTTACAGTCGGTGTTAGGGGAGGTTTTAATAGAGATCAAATCACACAGTGAGCTGGAAAATCCTGCCCGTTGTTGTGGCTGCTGCTGGCACTGGGACATGGCTGGGTTTGCCTTGCTCCAACCACAGTGTGGGAATTAAATGGGATTAACTCCCATCATTATAGAGAAAAAAACATAATAAAAATAAATTAATAAAATAATAATAATAATAATGTTGAAATTGGATGTGTTGGAGGAGGGAGGAACTTCCATATCTGAAACACCTTTTTGAAAACCAAATCCGCCACTTAGATTTTGAGGGATAAGAACGCAAATCTTGTGTTTATTTAGGATATTAGCAAAGGAAACAAGTGGCTTCTCTCTGCTGGTTCTGCTGCAGGGATTAACAGGCACACACTGGCCTGGGTGTTGAAGTTCTTGCTCCACTTTTGCTTGGAAAAAGCTCTGAACTACCTTTTAGATGTCCAGCTGGGCAGCTGACAGCTGAATTCTGATCCAAAAGCAGGGAGCAGCAATGTTTTGTGGATATTTAATTAAAACAGCAGTCTCTCAGTGGAGGAAGAGCTGCCACACTTGCCTTCAGCAGTTGCTTGGTACTTTCTCTTTAAGTGGCTCACGAGATTTTTTAGTTTTGGAATTAAACTTCTTTCTCAATATGTCTTAGTCCTCAGACATCTGGGCTGATTGTGCAATTGCTCTTCTGGTTTTAATGATCTTTGTTTGGTAGGGGCAGAATTTTAGCTGCTACCTAAACATCTCAGAAGAAATTTCAACAGAACAATTCAACGTCAGAGTTTGAAAATGTTCAAGGGAAACCCTTCAGTGTCTGCCCAGAGCCAAACTGAATAATTAATAAGCAGGTACTTTCTATTAAAGGAATTTTTGGTGGCTCCCACAATCCCTCTGATTACACCATGATTTTACCTAATGAAGTTCCCAACTGCTCATGATTTTTCAGTCAGGTGCATCTGCTCCTGCACTCATCCATCTGCATTAGGAGCATTCCCAGTTTCCATAGTAACTGACCAATTTAACATATCTGGCCTTACAGTATCTTACAGTGAAATACTCTGGCCATTTTACAAATGTGCAGCCAGAGGTGAAGGGGGAACAAAGTGATTTGCCTGGGGTTACCGAGTTCATCTGCAGCTGAATGGGGTAAGAACATTGCTTTTTCCAGAGTTCCAGGGAAATGCTGGAGCTGCCAGGCTGCCCGTTCCCAGGGAGGCATTTTGCTGGATCACATCAGCTGAAGGTTGTGTCCCAAGTGTTCCTTTTCTCAGCCTTGGAAAGGAGACTTGCAGAAATGAGGAGCTCGGGGTTGGAGCAGGGTGAGTAATGAAACCAGAAATCAAAACTTGCAAGTAATGTATTCAGCAGAAATGCCAGCCACATTCCTGGGATAAATAACTCCCGATGAATAATTCAGCCGGCGTCATCACTACAGGGCACAGGAGCAGGATTGCTTTCTAATTATTTGGCCTTTTCCTCTGCAAAAGTTCAACCCAGCTTCAGTTCCAGCTCAGGGTCTGGGTTTTGCTTGTGGCTTGGCTGGAGATAGCTCAGGGCCAGCTTTGGAGCTGTGCTGAGCACCCTCATTTCTCTCTGAAACCTGAAGAAACTCCAGGAATTTGGGCTGTTGGAGGGTACAAAGCCACCCTTCAAAGAAAAAAAAAAAAAGGCATCTGGAGCTTCAAAACTTTGTGAAAATAGGAAAACTTTGAAAGCTGTTGAGGAATCCTGGATTAACACAGCTCACAGGGAGTAGGGAAAAGGTTGGTGGCCTTTGGAACAACTTCTCACATTAATTTTCTTCCAACGCTGACAGCTTTGATTTATTACCTCAAGGCTGGTTAGAAAAACACCCAGACATGAGTGAAGCCAGGAGTTATGGAAAGAAAAGGAAAATATGGTAAACACAGTGATGGATAGCACTGGGAGACAGACAAAACAGTGCCCTGCTCTGCTGCTGCACCCCAAATATTGGCTCCAGTGAGGATCCAGCCCTGGCAGAGATGCCTGGAATCGCTCCCAGCAGAACAACAAGCAGGGAGATTCCCTTGGGACCTGCTGCTTTCTCATCTGTCAGTTCAATTTTGGTGCTGATTTCTGCCTCAGAGTGGGTGTTTGGGGTTGAACTGATCACTGAGCAGCCTGTGCTGGGGAAAAAAAATGTTGTTTGCAAGTGCTTCTTATGCAGAAATCAAAATAGGGTATTTTTTCCCAACAGAAATTATTATATTCATTTCTTAATTAGACAGTGTCATTTCTTAATTAGACAGTTTTCCCTTAAAAGACCTTTTAAAGATAGATACAGAACCATTTTATAACCTGTTAGGGAAATGTTGTAAAACTCACACTGAGCCACTGGCCCTGCTCCAGAGGACCCTTCGCACTCTGTGGGAATGTGGGAATTTGGGGATGTGGGGAATGTATGAATGTGGAATTGGGGAATTTGGGGATGTAGGAATGTGGGAATTTGGGAATGTTTTCCACTTGTCCTTTCCCAAACTGAGCCCTTGGAACAGCTCAGAGCTGGGCTGAGGAAACAGCAACGAGATTCCAGAGCAGCTCAGGACCTCTTCAATGCTGAATTAAGGGTAAGGGAGCCCCTGCTTTTCCCTATTTCACCCCCACTCAACCCTTAAACTCCCAGAAATTCAGATTTATTTACCTGCAGAACCCCTGAAGCCGTGTGTGTGTGTCTGGCACAGCTGGATGCAGATGTTGGGGACATCTTTGTGCCACTGATTCATCCCAGAGTGCTGCTTGCAGGGTGATAAAGAGTGCTGCTCTCCTTGAGTTTTCCTGTCAGTTCTTTTGCTGAGACAGACCAGGTGTAGCCTGGAATTCCCCTTTGGAGATGATTTGGGAGGGGATTCCAGAGGTTTTGGGGGTGGTCCCTGCAGCATCACAGAGCTGCAGAGTCATTCCCCCAAGGCCTCAATTTTTCCATTTCCCAGGAAATTTGTTAATTTGTAGGTAAGAGCTTGGATCCCAGGTTAGTGAGGTCATTTAACCTGATTCAGCACATTCAGACAATTAAAAATTATAAGTATATTCCAGGACTCCTCTGTCTTTTCAAATAACCAAGACTATTAAACACATTAAAATTTAACACATAAAACACATTAAAATTCGACTTCAAAGAGCTCCGTGGATGTTTGGAGTGTCACAAATACATAAATTTACCTCTAAGATTTTTGTTTAGGCACATTTTACACCACTTCATCTGTCTGGATCCTGCCTACTTTTCTCCAGCATGGAAAAAAATAACCTGTGAGCTCTGAGTAGTTCTGAGATGCTGAATTCCAAATCATTGAGTTAAATTTGAATCCTGGTGGGTTCTGCATCTCCCCAGCTGCTCATCACTCCACAGGTTTGATTCCATTTTAGAGGATACCATTAAATCCAGCCTCACCCAGAGATACTGGTTGGACTTTGGGAGCCCAAAGACAAGGAGAGCATGGAGGAGTCCCCAGAGCTGCTCCAATTTAGCCAGGCAGAAAATTGGGAGTTTCCTTTTAAAGAACAATGCCTGTAACATTATTTCTATTTTATAATTTGTTTGCAAATTTCATGCCCCTTTGTCCCTATCTTTTACAGGTTATTAAGGAACTATATTTCTCCTAATTTAGATTTTTTCTTCATTTAGCAAACACTGATTTTTGCTCATTTTCCCAGTGCTGTTGTTCCTGCCACAATTTATGGGAGGTTTTTCGTTTTGTTTTGCAGTATAAATCTGGGGGCAGCCATGGGAGTGGGTTCTGCTCCCTCTGAGGAACTTGGAGCAGGATGAGGAGCCTTGTGCTCTGTAGGAATTCTTCTAAGACATCCCCTCTTAGCAGCAGACACTAAAACCAGAGAGTTTTAAACCATTCCATGCAGTGAAAATTCAAAAGGGAGATTTGGGCCATGTGGCACCCATAAAATAAAGGCAAAACCTTTCAAAAGTATCTGACATCTGCAGATAGAGTCAGGGGCTTTTTTTTAACGTTTCAGAAGTGTTGAATATTTTTTAAAAAAACCCTCAACAGGAGTTTAAATAAACACAGGCAAGTGAGTCAGTAAGAAGATATAAAATCATCAGGAAAGGCTGAGTTTGTTTTAATACAGGGATTACTGTAAACACTTGCAGTGCATGGTAACAATTTGTAGCCCATGTGTTTTGAAATATCATAACTGGTGTCAATAAACACATTAAAACTGGACTTCAAAGAGCTCTGGGGATGTTTGGAGTGTCACAAAGACATTGCAACCCGGGGATTTGGGATGGAAACAAGTATGGGAGCAATCAAACAGCTCCTCTGTGAAGAAAGGGATCTTGTCAGGCTGTTAGAGCTAAGCATCTGTGAGGGTGATTATTGCTGGGGACAGCTCCGAGAGCTCCCAGCCCCTGATTTCTTTTTGGTCTGCCTCCCCTCCCAGCCTGACCTGCTGCTTTGGCTCTCCCACCTGCTGGGTCTCACCACCCTTTGGAGCAGGGTTTGTTTCAGTCTTGGTTTTGAACAGACAGGTGTCTGCTAAGGAAGGCAGGAGACTCCCTTGAAATGGAAAATGTAAATTTCCTCCCTCCAGATTAATATAATTATGAAATTAAGGGGCTATCAGGCAAAGATATGGGAATAGGAGTAACAGTTCTTTACTAGAAAAGAAAAATACAAACGCAATAGTACAAAAAGAAAATCCACTGCCAGAGTCAGACCATGCCCTGTCCCCCTGTGTGCCAGGGGGGTGGCACAGCCCCATCCCATGGGGGCTCAGCCCTCCTGCAGTGCCAGCTGTGGCTCTGCTGCAGCAGGGATCCTGCACAAGGGGGGAGTTTTTCCTCTGCAGCTCCAGGGCTGCTGCAGATGGGCCTGGGCTCCCCTCTGGCAATGCAGGGCAGCAGAAAGCTGCTCCTCTGGGAATGCAGTGGGCAGAGGCTGCTGGGGTGTCCCAAAGCTCAGATTGGATCCAGGTAGGAATGCTTGGCTCCTCCCCTGGGCAGAGCATCTCCCCATGGGATGCTGGAATTGGATCAGCCATGCAGGGACACTCAGTGGCCATGGACAGCAGATAATTAAGAATTGATGGCCCATGAACAGATGATAATTAATGGCCCATGAACAGAAGAGATCTCCTGGAGGGAGGATTAGCTGTGGAAGAGATAAAGAAAACTGCCCAATGAACAGAAGATAACTGCCCCAGCTCTGACAGGTGGTGATAGAATACACACCCCAGCTCCAGACAGTTTCTCTGGACAGGGACAGCCTGAGTGATTCCCAGGCCCTGTCCCAGCAGGAATGACAGATTTGGGGTGTATCTGGAGCAGGTGGCACACCTGAGGGGTTGTCCCCGTGGGCTGACTGGGGGCAGAGCTCATCCATGCATGGGATGTTGTGGGAATTGTGTAATTCCTGCATTTCCAAGGTGCCTCTCAGCTCTGAGCTCATGTTCCACCCGGACAGCAGGAGCCACCCAGGCAAGGCATGGTGGAATCGTGGAATATCCTGAGCTGGGAGGGACACACAGGGTCATCAGTCCAGCTGCTGGCCCTGCACAGACACCCCAAACAACCCCACCTGGGAATCACCTGGAAGGGGGTGTCCAGAGGCTCCTGGAGCTCTTGGGGCTGTGCCCATTCTTTGGGGAGCCCCAGCACCCTTTGGGGGAAGAGCCTTTCCCCAAAATCCAACCTAAACCACCCTGGCCCAGCTCCAGCCATTCCCTGGGTGCTGTCCCTGTCCCAGAGCAGAGATTGTCCCTCAGGAGGAGCTGGGGAGGAGTCAGTGGCTCATGTGAGGTGGATTTGCTCCTCTCACTCCTGTTCCTCTGGTGTCTCACAGAATTCACAGAATCACCAGGTTGGATGAGATCTTTAAGATCATCGAGTCCAACCCAGCCCAAACATCTCAACTAAACCCTGGCACCCAGTGCCACATCCAATAATTATTTAGACCCATCCAGGGATGTGTTTTAAAACCACCACCACCTCCCCAGGCAGATCATTTCCAGCCCTTTATCATTCTTTCTGTAAAAAACTTTTTCATACCATCCAACCTAAACTTCCCAGCTTGAGGCTGTGTCCTCTTGGGACTCTCCAGATCTCTCAGAAAATGAGCCATCTCTCCATTCCCCAAACGAGATCCTGTCACATCAGCACGAGCACCAGGTGAGCACAGGGTGGCTTTGACGTCTCACATTGTCTCATCCACAAATTCAATTTACTGCGCTTGAGCTACACACCAACAGCCGTTCCCCTTATTGCAAAGCCCAAATTAATTCACACATGTCCTTTTTTAAGGTGACAGAACCAATCTGAGGGAACAGATGAAGCCCTTCCCACGTCCAGGTTTAATCATCCCAGCCGAGATTCCCTTGTTTTAATCCTGACCCCTCGTGTTGACAGCTCCATGTGCAGGCCGGGGCAGGATTAAATGGGGCTTCTTGGGGGATGTTTGGAACAACCTTTAAATGCTGAGGGCACCTGTTGGCATTAATAGAGCAGCATGTGTGGGAGCAGGGGGGAAATCCAGGCTGGATGTACACAACTGGAGGGGACAGGGGGACATTGCTGACACTTAACACATGTTGGAGCGGAAGGAAGATGGAAATAACACCCAGAGAGACAACCCCTGGGTCCATGTTGTAGGAATTTACCTGGGGTACAAACATCTCTGCACACAGGCAGCTTTTGCTTTAGTTGAAATTGCTGTTTAATCCATATTTTTGTTTGGAATCTGCCCCTGATTCATCAGCACCTTGCTGGAGTCACTGTAGCACTTTTGCATGAGAGCTGCAGGAAAGGGTAATTAAATTTAATAGAAGCCACCCTTGCTTTGAAGCTGCCCTGGTTTTAGGGCCACAAGGAGAAGCAATTAAACTCCAGCAGCCATGGATTTAAGCTGAAGGTAGAGAGTAATTTATTTATTTTCTTAAAGGAAATTTCCTCAGTAAACGGATTTGGATTGTCAGATCTGATTGGATTTTAAAGCTGCAGAGATTTCCTTCTTTGGGAGTTTTGCTTCTCTTGAAGGAAAATGAAATTATTTCACAATTTCACGATT
>JBBFKN010000017.1:15260764-15410907 GCA_039654755.1 Calcarius lapponicus
AGGAGCAGTGAGAAAATGGCTAAATGGAGAAATGGCCAGAACTGTGGCCTTTCCAACAACCTGGGTGATAAAATGAACAAATTCATATCACTTTGTGTTTAATGGGAGGGGCAAAATATTAAATTCGTTTGTTTGGCGAATGACAACGTTGCCCACATAGTTGATTCCTATTTATGCATCATAAAATGCAGAATTTGGGGTGTCTTTCTTTTTGGGGTGGAGCTGGGCAGGAAAATGGGTGGGAAATGGGGACTGTGGGGATGTGATTGTGTTCACAGGGGTCCCAGGATGAGGGAAGAGATGAGAATCTTGACTCCATGTTTCAGAAGGCTGATTTATTATTTTATGATACATATGATATGAAAAGAAAATGATATATTAAAACTATACTAAAATAATGGAAGAAAGGATTTCATCACGAGGCGGAAAAGGAAAAGGAAAAGGAAAAGGAAAAGGAAAAGGAAAAGGAAAAGGAAAAGGAAAAGGAAAAGGAAAAAGGAAAAGGAAAAGGAAAAAAGGAAAAGGAAAAAGGAAAAGGAAAAAGGAGGGAGGAGGGGAGGGAGGGAGGAGGGAGGAAGGAGGAAGGAAAGGAAAGGAAAGGAAAGGAAAGGAAAGGAAAGGAAAGGAAAGAGGAAAGGAAAGGAAAGGAAAGGAAAGGAAAGGAAAAGGAAAGGAAAGGAAAGGAAAGGAAAGGAAAGGAAAGGAAAGGAAAAGGAAAGGAAAGGAAAGGAAAGGAAAGGAAAGGAAAGGAAAGGAAAAGGAAAGAGGAAAGGAAAGGAAAGGAAAGGAAAGGAAAGGAAAGGGAAAGGAGGAAAGGGAAAGGGAAAGGAAAGGAAAGGGAAAGGGAAAGGGAAAGGGAAAGGGGAAAGGGAAAGGGAAAGGGAAAAGGGAAAGGGAAAGGGAAAGGAAAAGGGAAAGGGAAAAGGAAAAGGAAAAGGAAAAGGAAAAGGAAAAGGAAAAAGGAAAAAGGAAAAGGGAGGAAAAGGAAAAAGGAAAAGGAAAAAGGAAAGGAAAAGGAAAAGAGAAAAGGAAAAGGAAAAGGAAAAGGAAAAGTAATAAAATCTTGTAACTGACCAGAGAGTCCGAGCCAGCCGGACTGTGATTGGCCATTAATTAAAAACTACCACATGAGACCAATGGAAGATGCACCTGTTGCATTCCTCAGCAGCAGAAAATTATTGTTTTTCTTTTCCTCTGAGGCTTCTCAGCTTCTCGTGAGGAAAAAATCCTAACAAAGAGAGATTTTTCATAAAATACGTCTGTGACATGGGGGTGGGGTCACTGAAGGCACCACAGGGTGACAGCAGTGACAGCCCCTGTGCTGAGGGTGTGACTGCCAGAGGGGGCTCCCAGGTCACACAGGGAAGTTCCCTGAAGGTATTTAAGTCGTTGTATGGATGATCTCACTCCATTATTTCTTGCAGAGCTTCTCAGTTCACTCTAATTTAACTTTATAATTCGGAGAAAATGAAACCATTTCCCCATCTCATCCCTACCCAAGGGAGCAAAACCACAGCTGAGTGGCAGTGAAGCAACTCCTGATGTGTTGTCAGGGCGCTGGAAGGAGCAAAATGAGAAGAGGAGGAGGTCTGGGGTGAGGTTGTGTGGGAGGGATGTGCCTGCCTGGCCTCTCTCTGCTGTTTTAGAGGGGTTTGTTCTGTGAGCAGGAGCTCTGCCCAAGCACCCTGCACAGCTTTGCTGTTGCAGAGAGGATAAAAGCCACCTATTTACACCTGTGATGTGTTTTACTCCTGTATTCTTCCACCAGGGAGGCTGGGAAGTTGCTTTTCCAGCAGCAGATGGGCAACCTGGACACAGAAAATGAATTAAACAGGATTTTAAGGGGAAGGCCTGATAGAAAAAAGTTTCTTATCAAATTGCCTTCAAGTTTGCAGCATGCTGTGCTGCTTTTTTATAAATCTTTTCATCCTTTATTCAGAAGCTTTATTTCCATGGAAATGACAAGATTCCAGCATGGGTTGGGTTGGAAGGGTCCTTAAAGCTCATCCCATGGGCAGGGAAACCTTCCACCATGCCAGGCTGCTCTGAGCTCCATCCAACCTGGCCTTGGGCACTTCCCAAGGGATGGAGCATCCACAACCCGAGCCAGAATTATTCTGATGAATTAATTCTGAGCCAGAATCATTCATCCGGACTTCTGTTTGACCCAGGTGTCAGTGTAATATTTTATTTTAATGCCACTTGTAAAAGCCCTTTCTCTCGCACAGGATGTAAAGCAACGTTTTCAGGTTTTCTGACTAAGAATAGTCAGAGTGTCTGGTGCTTTCTCAACTGGGCTCATTCCTTCCTCAAAATCCTGCTCTTTGCTGTGTTTTAGCACAGATCTTCCCAGGAACAAGCCAGTGGAACATGAGTCACTGCAGGAACCAGGGCCTGGGCGAGGTGGGCTCCCTGGCTTATAAATGGCACAATTGTAGATACAGGAGTGCAAGGGCTGCTCTGCTTGGAAAGCTGGCTGGAAAATAGCACTCATGAGGTAGGCAGGGCATTTCTATCCACAGGAACCATTGGCTATTTTGTATTATATTTGCATTTCATTTTCTAACCACACTTTTGGAGCTTGGTTTTTGACTATTCATTGATGAGCTTATCGCGGGGCTGAGCCTCACAACAAAATTCTGGCGTCCACAAGCTCTCATTTGGACAGTTTCTGGGCTAAAAAAGCCACCAGCAAGGTAGAAAAGCCTGATGAGCTCCCTGCTAGATGTCTGAAGTGTTATTTTTGTGTTAGTGAAGAATGGGGAGGGGTCTGTGTGAAACTTGGGGTGCCTGAATGCAAAGAGCAGAACTCTGACAGTGTTTGCCCATTGCTGTTTCCACCCAAATCTCTGAAAGGAAACGAGTGGTTTGTTCTTCCACCTGTAAAAAAAAAAAAAAGCCACAATAAAGGTGCATTTGTGAGTGGAGAAAGGTTTCTCTCTCAATTCATCCTTCTGCTCGTTCCTGGGAGGGTGAGCAGAGTCCCCCTGCCCTGGGAGAAGGGAGTGGGGAGGAAATTTTGCAAGAATTTTCACACCCCTCTGTGCAAATAAACCCAAAACCTTGCACGGTTCAACACCGAGTTTGTGGGGAGAGGAGAAGCAGGGTTTAGCAGCCAGAAACAGATAGATGGATCCCTGTGATGTGCAAATTTTGCCTTTCACCTCCCTTGAGCTCTGAGCTGTCCCTGTCCCTGCCTTGGATGGTGCCGGTGTGTGAGAGGCTTTTCGGCTCAGCATTTATCTGCAGCTGATGTGACACTGCGGGGAGAATATATCTCCCAATACATCCTTTTCCGGGGATGAAAAGCCGTTTTTTAAAAGAATTCCCAGCTCGTTCTAAGCCATAACCACACCGAAGAGGTTCTTAGTGGGACAGCAGCACACGAAGAGGGGGACACGAGGTGATCCCGAGGCATTTCTGGTGTAATTCTCTCAGCTTGGCCAGCTCTGCCCGAGGAATGAAGTTGACTCATTCTTCCTGGATGCGATCCACCTCTCATTGGAAATCGACGGAATTCTTTCTGCTGCCTTTTTAACACATGTTCTTACAGTTACTTTCTCCTCGTTTGTAAATCTACATGAACTCTTGCTTCCCTGCGGTTAAAAATATTTTTTTTTTTTTTTTTTTGCGCCGCTGATGGACCAGTCGCTCCGAGAGAGTCCCGTAAATACTTTCCCATCTCTGCTGATGATCCGCAGAGCCGAGCACAGGAGCTCTTTGTGCTCTCTGCTCTTACACCATCGCATTGATTCCGCCTTTAAGGTCAGAGCCGGGGGGGACCAGGGGGGGTCCCCCCAGCATCGGGGGGTCCCGGGGGGCCTGGGCTGGTCCCGCATCCCGCCCGTGCCCGCCGCCTTCCCCCCGGGAGCGAGGGATGACGGCGACATCACCTCACACCCCATCAGCGTTTTTGGTTTTTTTTTTTGCCTTTCCCTCCCCTGGCCCGTGAGTTATGCTCTGAACTGGCTTTTTTAAAGATTTTTTTTTTTTTTTAAGGAGCTGCTTTGTATTAAATGAATAAAATATGTTCGTGTCCCGTCGGGTCCCTGTTCGCTTCCATTCCGCCCCTTTATAAAAAGGAGTTAATCAGGAATGAGTTGCCCACTCGGCTTTTTGCAGTTTATCGCGTTCCCCAAAGGAGTTTTACATCCTCAGCCCATTGGATCATCATCTTTTAATCCTAAAAAAGAAAACTCTGTGTATGGGGTGTTTGAACGCAGAGATCCCGGCGCCTTGTAAACAGGTTTTTGGTTTGGTTTTTTTTTTTTTTTTTCCCAAACCCAATAAGAATTTAGGTTTGCGTTTATTTTCTGCTCTCACACATGCTTCTGGTATCAAAATCTCGCCGCTTTCATTTGTACAGCTGTAGAAGAACAGCGTCTGTCCAGCCCCGAGAATGTTTTCAGGTGTTCTGGAACAGATAAATGTTTCCGATTTTAGAACGGCTGTTGGTGTTTAAAGAAAAAGGAACATTCGGAGAAGGGTTTTGAGTCTTTTTCCTGTTTGTTGGGGGGGGGGGGGGGAAGTGTTCTTAATTATGACTTGCGGGGTTAGGGGGGATGCTTGGAAAGCTCCTCCAGAAAAGTAATTCTAAACAGTAAAGAAGGAGGAGGGGGGAAAGGAGGAAAAAATGCTCTATGATGTTTTATTTTAATAATCCTTTGCAGGCATGTGAGCCGGTGGTCTGAGGGAGAAAAAAAAATAAAGAAGTTTCAGGAAAAAAGGCACGAACAATACCGCCTTTAAACCCAAATCTGCAAACTTCTGAGAATATGCCCTGGTATTGAATACACCGGATTTCTCTCCCGAGCGAAGGGGAAGGTTTTGTTCGTTTGGACAGTCTTTGAATACTGTTCTAAAAACTTCTTTCAAGTGAGAACTGAAGAGAGAAATGTTAAGTTCTGGGAGGAGACAATAAGTTAGCATCTTTGAGCGGGGTCCCTTGCATGCAAATCAGCCTTTTGGCAATTTGGGGGAGTCTAATTGGAAGGTGGAAGCGTGCAAAGATAAGAAAGCGACATCGGCAGGAGCTCGCTGGGGTCCGGGGGGGGACTCCGGGCCCCCTCTCCTCACCTTGCCCGGGGACCCCAGCGCAGCCCCCGGACCCGCCCCGTCGGGCATCGCCCCTCTCCCCCCTCTCCCCGATGGTGTCTCGGAAATCCCATCCCTGCCTCTGAACTTTCTATAATTTTCACCTCATGAATTTTTGTCGCCCCCTTTTTTCCCCCCCCGCCCCCGGGGCTCTGGGGCAGGCCGCGGCTCTCGGCTGCGCTCAGCCCCTCCTTGGGATCGCCGCTCGGGCTCCTCATTTCCCCACCGCCGGAAAAAGGTCTTGAACTCAATTAATAGCTAATAATTAGCCAGCCAGCCCCGCCGCAGCCGTCCTTGGAGGGGGGAGCGCAAGTGAATGAGGCGCGGACCGCGTGGGGAACGCCAGGACGCCTCCTTGGGTGTCCCCTTGGGGAATTTCGCTGGCTTTTTAGGGGCTGAGCCGCGGTCCCAGCACACCCAGGGGCAGAGGAAGGAGGGGACACCCAGGGGACACCCCCCGAGGGCTCCATCGGGGATGGGGACACCCCCAGAGCGGGCGCTGCTCCGCGGGGGTGAAGCTCCAAATTGGGGCAGGGCAGCAAATGGAGATTTGGGGTTCAAATCGCCGCCCCCACAAGATTTTAATTAACGCGAATCTCCCCTGGCCGGAGCCCTGCGGGGTTGCGGGGCCTGGCTCGGGGCTGATCAGGAGCAGGGACGGGGGGAACCCCCAAATCCAAACCCCAAATCTGCGGGAGGGGAACGCGCCCCGGCCCCGCCAGCGGCTGCATCTCCCTGCCAGCCTCAAATCGGGGGGGAATTCTGCCCTATTCCGAGGGAAAAGGCGGCTCAGGTCGTTGTAGTGGCTTCAGAATTGGGCGTTTCGGGCCGAAAAACGCTCGATTCGAAAATTGCCCCCAGCGGTACCTGCTGGCCAGGGCCACTCGCGGCTGCCCAAAATCCCCCCCGGGGAAAGGAGAGAGCAAATCCCTGACAGACCAGGGGCTTGAGCTCTACCCGTGATAAAACTCTGCTAAATTACTCAGCGCACATCGTTTCCGTTTTGCTGTTCATTTGGAAGCAATCTCCAGGCAAAAATATTTTGATCAAACGTCTAAAAAAAAATTGCTGCAAAGTCCTTAATTTCCCTTCATTCCCAGAGACCGTCACGATTAAAATTGTGTTTACATCCTCAAAACTGTCTGTTCACGGGAGCAACACTGCTCGATGTCTGACGATTGTAATTATAATCATGTTCAAGTTAGATATTCAATGTAAATGGTGCTTTTCTTTTCTTTTGCCCCCCCTATTTATTTTTTTTTTTTTTTTACGACGTCTTATTTTAGGACGCTGAATTTTTTACCTTCGCCGGGACCAGCAAGGCGCAGCCTCGCGCGGTGGAGTGTAAACGAATTCGCTGGAATTCTTAGAGCTGAAACACGTTTTTTGAAAGATCTGAAATGGCAATTGACACGGTGTTTTTTCATGGCCAGCAGGAGCCAGTGTTTTCTTCTAGAAATAACAACAACAACAACAAAAAAATAGTCTGATCACCTCATTTTTGATGCACAGACGAGTTTCAGTGCAGCTGGAATATCAGGGAAGAGGTGCAGGACAGTGAATGCAAGCACAGGTTATGCTGCAGTATTAATCTTCCCCTCTGTATTTCATCGCTAAGGGGACCAACAAGAGCGACTTAATTTCATTTTTTTTCCCCCCCCCCCTGTACAAAACGCATCCATTTCTCCCTTTCTCACTGCCGCTTGTTCCGTCGCTTCTCAAAGGTTTTCGGGTAAAAAAAAAAGAAATTAATTTAAACCAATGAGAGTGTAAATAGGTCACTTCAGGAAAGGCTCTGGCGGGTGGAGGATGTGACAGCTCCATCACCTGAGCCACCCCGGGTGGCCTCGACACCGGGGGAAGGACCTGGCTTGGTATCCCAGAGCGGGGAGGGGGCGCATCCACCTTTGCAGAGTTCGATTTTTTTTGATTATTTTTTACGTTTTTTCTCCTCTCCCAGAGCGGCCGCTGGGAGGGCGAGCTGTCCCCGCCGCCTGGCCGGATGCTCCCCGCCTTGTCCCCCGCTGTCCCCGGGGCTCCCGGCTGTCCTTAACCGCCCCCTTGTGCCGGCTGCTCGCAGGGACCGGCGCTCGGGAGTGTGCCGGGATTCCAGGGCAGGGGGGACGCGAGCAGCGCTGGGTGCGAGGCGGCCGCTCCCTCATCCCTCGCCCTGCGTGCGCTCCCGCCGCTCATTAGCGGCAGATTAGCGGGGAAAATCCCCGGGGAAGCGTGTGACATTCTCAGCGCCTGATCCGCGACCCCCGCGGAGCGCGGCCCCGTCCTGCGCCGCCGGGTTCTTGCGTAGTTGGAAATATTAATTCCCGGTTTAACGCCGCGCGCAGGAACAAGGAGTGATTGATGCGAAAATCCTCGCGGGGAAGGGGTGACTCGGGGCGTGCGGACGAGCTGGACGGGCTCAAGCGTTTTAATCTTCTTTAACTGCTTGAAAACGCTTGTGCGAAAGAGCTCTACCCCTCTGCCGTGCCCCCGTGGGTGCCCACCCCGAGCCCGGGGTCCCACGCAGCGCTTCACCCGGAGCGTGTTTTCCCAAAACCCGCCTTGTAGAACACCTGGGAAACTCTTGGCTTGTGCTGGAGATGCCAAGGAACCCACCCGCAGATCCCTGCCACTCCAGCGCCCCCCTCCCCAGAGCTGCGGGACCCCCCGCCCCAACGCAGCGCTGAGATCTCTGTTAGAGACCAGGGTGGAGGCGCAAAAAGGGGCGAGGACGGACGGGGATCAGCCCCAAGCGGGCTCATTTTCGGGACCACCCCGCTCCCCTGTGCCCCCAGACCCCCCAGACGCCTCTGGGCCCGGCCGTGCAGCCCCGCGGGTCCCCTGGCAGCGTGTGCTGCGCTGAGGGGCTTGGCCGCTTCTTTCCCTGCAGGAGATGGTTGTTAATTCTCGGCCGCCTCCGCTGGAGTGGTTTTCCTCTCCAGCCATCCCCAGGGTGGCCGTGGGCAGAGTTCCTGGGGAAGTGGCGGAGCACGGAGCGGCTCCAGGCCGGGCAGGGCCCCGGCTCCCTGCGCCGGCTCCTTGGCAGCCGCCCGGCTTGACCCGGCAGCGCCCAGAACCTTCCTGGCGCTTCTCCCTTCCTCCACGCTCATTCATTTGCCGTTCCCCCGTGGAAGAGCCACGCGCTCAAACAGGTGCAGGCTGGAAAAGCCGGTGCCCACCGCGGGATGCTCGCCCGCCGGGACACGGGGGGGCTTCGGGGATGCC
The DNA here is from genome assembly GCA_039654755.1 of Calcarius lapponicus. Lineage (NCBI taxonomy): Eukaryota > Metazoa > Chordata > Aves > Passeriformes > Fringillidae > Calcarius > Calcarius lapponicus. Next base: position 15,269,081 of record JBBFKN010000017.1, read on the forward strand.
GGGGGGGCTGCGAGGCTCTCCCTGCCCGGCCGCGCACCTCGCCGCGGGGCTTTGCTGAGCCCCAGGACCCCTCTCCTTCCACGGGGGGCTCAGAACCGGCCGGGTTCTCCATTAAACCAGGAGCGTGTCCCGGACGCGCTGAGCCCGGGGCGCCCGGGCCGTGCCCTCGGCAGCAGCGCCGAGCCGCGGGGGCTGGCAGCGAGCTGGGCACACCCGGGGCAGAACCGCTGCGGGAAGGGATCCCACTCGTGTCGGGGATGGCAGCGTGTCCTTCCCCACGCGCACCGCAGCCCACGGCCAGCACACCCCGGCACCGGCCCTTCCAAATTCGTTCTCTCTCTCTTTTTTTTTTTTTTTTTTCTCCCCCACCTTTTTCACCCTTTTATAATTTTTTATTTGGGGAGGGGGGGAAGTTTCCCCTTTTCCCCCCTTTCCTGGGCCGGCAAAGCGCCGCATCCCGGCCTTGCCTCCCCGTTCTGTGCCCGCTGGCGGCTGCGGGAGCTCCGCTCTCCGCTCCAGCCCGGCCGCTGCCGCCTCGGCCCGGCAGGAACGCGGCCGGAGCCGGGGAAGCCGCACGGGCAGAGCCGGGGAGCCGGAGACAACCGGGACAGCCCCAGCACGGCGCCTTTCGATCGCTTCTCGCTGGCTTCGTTTACAGAATCACCCCCTAAACCGTGCTGCCCCCAGAGCCACCCCAACCGCGCGCCCCCCAAAAGCGTTTCGCCTCTCCCCAAATATCCCCGAGCGGCTCCGCTGGAGCGAGGCCGTTCCCCGAAGGAGCTGATTCCTGGGGGAGTCTGGGTGATGGAGATGGGGGGGATTTGGGGGAGAAAACAAAAGCCGGGGTTGTGCGGGGCTGGGGCTGCGAGGGGGCACGGCCGCGGTGCCCGCCCGGCGCTCCGAGCCCTCCGTGACCTTCGTTCCCCTGCGAGCGGGGCATCCTCCCCTGGCCAGCCGCGGCTCTCCCCGGTTTTCCGCAAGAACAGCGAGAAATAACCCGGGACGACGTTTTCAAACTGAAAGCCGCCCGTCCCGGGAGCGGCTCGGTGGGGGACGCGGGGACAGCGAGCGTCCGGGACGGCTGGAAGAAATATTTCAATGAGTTGGAAACACTCGAGCTCCTGTTTCACCGGTGAGGCTGGGAAGAGCTTGTTTTTCCAACCTCGGGGTGCCCGGCGCGCCGTGGAACGGCGTCCTCGAGGCAGGAATTCACAGGCACCGCTTCGGCATTTTAGGCGACACGTGGCTCCGAGTTCCCCTTCAAACGGGTTTATTTTATTTGGCCTCCCGCTCCCCCCCCACCCTTCCCTCGAACGCCGGCTCCTCGGTAGCATCTGAAAGGCCTCTGCTCCCATTTGCAATTAAAGAGTTTATTGAGGAGGGGAAAACCGGTAATTAGCAGGAATATTCCCCCCCCCTCCCCAGTTCCACCTGCAGGGCAGGAGTGCAGCTGGCGGAATGGCTTCCAGCAGGGACCTGACGCACCCACACAAGTTTTTCTTTGTGGTTTTTTTTTTTTTGTTTTGTTTTTTTTTGGTTTTTTTTTTGCGGTGCCCTTCGGTGCGAAGGCTCCCCGGGATGGGTCCGCACCTCCAGCGCGGAGCGCCGCGCTGCCCTCACGCCATTATTTTATGGAATGGTTAAGACGACGCGCGTTTTCTCCCTCTCTCCATATTAATCTCATTAAATCCTACCTTTCAACCTTCTTCCGTGACCATCTGACCTGGCCACTTGAATTAAAATAGTGCTTTCTCCGCAGTCAAAGCCAGCACATCAATCACCGGCTATTTACACTTCGCTCCTCTCTTCAAAGCGCCTCTGCCCCAGCGCTCGCTACCTCCGCTCGGAAGGGGGGGGGGGCCCGGCCAGGTCCTGGGGGGCTCCGGGGGTGTCTGTCCTTCCTCTCCCCCCTTTCCTCGGGTGTCTGGCGGCTTCCCCCCGTCCCTGGGGAGCGCTGCCCCAGCGCGCTGCCTTCCACCTGAAAGGCAGAGCAGAGCGGCCGCCCTCCCTCCCTGCCCCGACCCCTCCCGGCCGTGCGGGGCCCGGGGCCCTCCCGCGACAAACCGAGGGTGAAACCCCCGCGAGCAGCGGCAAACGCGAGCCGGGGGTAAAGGAGAGGAGCTGCCGAAAGGCTGAAGAAATTCTGGTAGAAACGCGAGAAATACCGACAAAACACGACAGCGCGAGTTCTGGTATTTTCAAAGTTATTATTTTTAAAGTTAGGCAATCACCCCTCCCCAGCCCGCCCCGAGACAGAGGAAGGCAAAAGAAATAAAAGGGTAAAAAAAAAAAAAAAAAAAGGAAGAAAATAAAGACAGACACTGGTTGAAAAGTTACGTAAATAAACATATTTCAGATTAAAAACAAAAGCATGTCCAAACTAGGAACGTTTACAAGATGACAGCTACTAACAAACTTTCTCTACAGCATTGCTATTTAGTAGTAACAATAATAATAATAGAATAATAATAATAATCACCTCTTGATAGGATGGCACCTTGATCCTTAAATATTGTCCAGTGTGTAAGGTCAGTGTGCGGAGGGTTAGGAGCGGAGAGGGCTGATTTTTCTTAAAGGGGCAGATCAGGGAAGGCTGTGATGGTGCCGGCAAAGAGGAGGGGGCAGAGATAAGTGGTCTGAGGAAGAGGATAGGACAAAAAAAAAAAAAAAAAAAAAAAAAAAAAGAGAGAGAGAGAGAGAAGAAAAAAAAAAAAAAAAAAAAAAAAAAAAGACCAAACCAGCCCGATGATGATGAATACATTGGAAAGTTTTTTTGGCCCTGGTGAGGGTGTCAGATTGAATGCTCTGTGCGCATGTGCGAAGGTGTCCAAACTGACAATGCTGGGGAGATGAAGATAGTGTGTAGCTGCTTCTGGGCTCAAGGAGGAGGAGAGGAATCCACACGCCGACACGATGAGATCCAAGGCGAGGGCGAGAAAACTGCCCAAAAGTAGGTCCTTTCTCTCCCTTCTTCCGCGTACCGGCGGCGGGGCCGGGGGCACGGAGCCGGGCCGGGGGCTGCGCGGGGCTGAGCCCCTCTCGCCCTCCCTCTCTCCCTCCCCGCGGCGGCCGCAGCCCCGCACCGCCCGCCCGCCCCTGGGCGCGGATCCCCCCGCGCTGCCCCGCGCCCCGCTCCGCGCTCTGCCCCGCGCCGCTCCGCGCTCCAGCAGCGGCCGCGGCGGGCGGGCGGTGCGGGGCCGGGGGAGAAAAGCGAAAGTTAGAGAGCTGGAAGTTGACGAAAGGGGATAGCGAACAACTTTTTTTTTTTTTTTTTTTTTTTTTTTTTTTTTTTTTTTTTTTTTTTTATTGAGTCGTTCCAAGTCTTATGAAATAATATTCCCGGCTCCTGAAATAGTGGGCGCTAGAGGTCTGCGTTTGGCATCTGCCGGCGGGAGCCGAGAGACGGAGAGCTGGAGAGAGGGGGGAGAGAGAGAGAGACAGGCGGGGGGGGTTGGGGGGGAGTGGGAGAAACCCTTCTGGTCTCGGGAACAATTATCGAGGAGAGAGGGAAGGAAGAGAATTTGTAGCAAAAATGGATCCGCTCTCAGTGAGGGGCTTTGGAGCCGCAGGTCCAGAGGGAAGATCCTGAAGGCAGCTCGGGTGTCCCAGCTGGGGGTTAAGAAGGTCTGGGGGAGGGGAGTGTGGGGGAGTGTCTTTAATTTTTAATTTTTTAAAATTTACTTGGGGGTGGAATTGCAGCTCGTAAGTCTCGCGCAGCTTTTTTTCCCCCCCTCCGTCTTCCAGCGGACCCTCTCCCCGTTCGTTCTTTCTTTCGAGTGGTTTTTAGACTGGATTTTCCGAGGAGGAAGGAGAGTGTGGCTTTTGTAGGGAAGAGCGGGTCCTCTCTGCCCCCGCTCCCGCAGAGTCCCGCTGCAAAGGCTCGGGATGGTTCCTCGGTGATTCCCTGTTAGGTTCCGGTGGCAGCGCAGGATCCCGGAGCTGGGCAGCCAGTCTGTCCTTTTATTATTATTATTCTCATTATTATTATTATTATTACTACTACTACTACTATTTAGTTTCTGTTTCGCTCTGCCTCCGTGCGAAGCATCTGGAGCTGCAGAAGTTCCAGCTCAGTCTGTGCCCCGCTGGAAACTCCGCTCGTAGCGCTCGGAAAAGGCTCGGGCGAGCAGCGGTGCCCGCTCCGGTTCCTCGCGTGGCTTTCCACGGGATCCCCCGCGGGCCCTGGGGCCGCTCGGAGCCGGGCGTGGGGCGGGGGGATCCCCCCAAGTGATGGAGAACATCCCCCCCCTGCAAACCCCTTCGGGGTTCAGCCTCTCCCCGCGGCTGCCGAGGGGTCACGGGCGCTCCAGCGCTCCCACACGTGGGCTCCGGGCTCGGTTTTGTCATTCAAGTTCGTCATTTCGGAGCCTTTCCAGGCCGCCAAGGTCAGCGAGGGCCGCTGCTCGCCCCTTCCCGGGGAGGACACCCCGGTTCCAGGGGGTTGGGACCATTCTCCAAAGCCAGCTCGGCTCCCGGGGCCACTTTTCCCCACCAAGTCGCTTTGTCGCCGCGTTTGTCGCCGGCCCCGAGCTCCGGCCGCCGTTGCTGTTTTGCGGCCCCAGGCCCCGCGGTTCACCTTGGTGTCGCGACATTTTCCATCGCGATCCAGGAAGGTCCCCCCTGTCCCCAAAGCGTGTCCGTGCGTCCCCCGAACACCTCCCTCGGCTCTGCGGGCACCAGCGCTGCTCAGGGCGGGATGGGTGACCCTGTGCGTGGTCAACATTGTCACCCCATCGCTGGGGCGTTATATGGGAAGTTCATTGAATTAATCCAGGGATTTTGTTTTACTTTAATTTATTTTTACAATAAACACTCGTTTTAAGCGTCCCCGCTCAAATACTAACTTTTTAAATAGTCGTCACTTATTGTTTTAGGTTGTTAAAGTGAGGAATGATTTTCAGAGCTCTCTTGGCTGGAAAAGCGAAGTTCAATGGTTAAATAAGGCGGAATATTTCACTTTTACTTTTATTTTCTTTTTAATTTTTTTTCCCCCTCGCTTTTCCTTCTCTTTCTTTTTACTTCTTGAAAAGACCCCGGGTTTTTTTTTTTTGCAGCTGTGCCCCGGCGGGTTCAGCGCGGGTTTTTACAGATGTGTCCCTCGTGGGTGCGATGCGGATCCGGCCGCGTTTGAGCGCGGCTGGGACCCTCCACGCTCGCTCCGTGAGCTCTCAGCGAGTTCCTGCAGCTTAAGAGCTACAAGATTTTCGGTGCCTGGATATCTCAAGAGCTCGGGGAAGGGCTGCGAGCTCCGCGGCCGGGAGCGAGCCCTTCCCGGCGGCCGGAGCCGCGGCCGCGAACGCGCCTGGAAGCGCCCGCTCGGAGGCTGAGCCCTGATTAAAATCAGGTGTTTAATACAATACAAGGCCCAACGGTTTATGGGGTTTCAGCCGAGGATTTTTTAGGGATCACAGTTCAAAACAGTAGTCCAGAGCTAAGGTTTCAATATCCCAGGAGTATTTATTTGCCAAACAGATTAAACACGGACACGAGTGTGGGATCTCGCTGTATTTTCCCCGGCGAGGTAGCCACGACTTCTTTCACGGCACGGAACCCCTCAGGTCCCTTCCCAGCTGGTTTTCCTGGCTGCTCCAGCCCCGGGAGCGGCTGTGGCTGCTGGGAGAGCCCGCACGGCCCCGGTGCGCGGCCGCCGAGCCGTGCGAGAGCAGCGGCACGCGGGGCTTTAAAACCGCGCTGTGCGCTGCAGAATTTCATTTCATTGGACAATATTTTAAACAGATGTGAGGCTCCGCTGGGAATTCCACGATATTACCTGCCTGGGGAAAGGGGAGAACGCGTGTGCGCTGGGGTGGGAGAGGAATTCTCGGCGGTTTCAGCGCCGCTCACACCGGGAGAGCGGCAGGTACCGGGGGCAGCGGAGCTGAACCGGAGCCGGGAATGGTTCTCGCTCTCTCCGTGCCTCCCAGCCGGGCTGGGAGCCTTTAGAAACGGCTGTAAATCAAAACACGAGGCTCGCTAAGGGTGCGGGGAGGAGCAGCAGCCCCGGGGGTGCTGGAGGCCAGGTGAGCGCTGCCCCCGCATCCCCCGCAGGGCCGGGCTGTGCCCCGCGGGCTCGGCCACCCGCAGCCCCGAAGGGATCGGCGGCACGGGCAGGGTGAAGGCCACGCCGTGTCCGTTCCGCTCCAAGGGCCTCGTCCTTCCGCCAGAAAATAAAATCAGGGCAGCGGGGAGAAGGCTCAGCAGCAGCCGGGGCTCTCGCTGCCGCTGGCAGGGAGAGGATGCAGAGGAGGCGAGTGGCACAGGAGTTGGGCGCTGCACGCTTACAGCGAATTCGTTTCCTTTCGAAATCCATGGATTTCAGAGTACACCGAGCTACACACGGCAGGATCGCAGGCTCTTAAATAAATGCTCGTGCTGGCAAGTGGTGGCTGGTATTTCTGCAGCCCCCGTTTGTTTTTCACTGTTAGGAATAGGACCGAAGCACACTTTGGGGCCGGAGTTTTCAGGCAGCGCTGGTGCATCCTCCGGGCAGGCTGCATTGGCAGGAAAATGGTTGTGAACCCAACCCTGCCGTGCCCGGCACCGGTTCCTCGCTTTCAGGCTTCGCCTTCGACGAGAGAGCAGGCTTCCCGTTTACTGATATTTTATTAATTTTATTTTAATTAAGTCTGAAGAGACAGCGAAGGGGAAAGGGAGAGGAGCGAGGAGAGCTGGAGCCCAAGCGCCACTTCCCGGCGCATGGCTCCGTTTCTGCTCCCACAGACGCTTCCAAAGCTGCCACGCACGGAGCAGGAAAATTTATGGCGCTTTGGGGCGTTGAGATTTTTTTCCCCATCTCCGAAGCTCTCCCTCTGCCCTGTCCCTACCCAGAGCCCGGTCATGGGGAGCGGAGGGAGGCAGCGAGCGGCCGCGCTGTGCCCGGCCCGGTTCCCTGCCCTCGGTGACCGGGATGTCCCCAAAGCTCTCCCGAGCGGCGGCCGCGGGTGCGGAGCCCAGCGCAGGTGCGGAGCCGCCGCCGGGTCCCCACCGTGCCTGGGTCCCCCCCTGTCCTGCCCCGGATCTGTTCAATTAGGCAATTAGGGATGCGGGGCAGGGAAGAGGGGGGGGGGGGTTGATCCGCTAATTAAGGTGATGCGTAATTAGCGCTTCAACAGAAATCGCCGAGGATTTGAGATCACTTTACTCTTAATTTATTTTTTTTCTTTCCCCCCCAAATTCTACAAATACAATGTATCAATTCCCCCACTCGTCCCGCGTGGGTTATTTGGGGAAAAGCACAGAGGGAACAACTGCAGGGCACGTCCTCTCCTTGGCCTGGGCAGGAATTTGGCAAACGGGGGCACCGAGCTGGGGTTTGGACGAGGGGCACTGGCTGCTCTCACCCGCAGGGCAGCTCCGAGGTGCCAAAGGGATGGGGATTGGGGTCCGGCCAGCGCTCCTGGGTGTCCGAGCAGCTCGGATGAGGTGCGTGTGATGCCCATCCACGTGCGCTCACATCACGGGGCGCTGGCGGCTCCGCACACAAATCTAAGTTTATAAAGTGCGTCAGAGAAAGGCACGTTGTCCCAAATCCGCCGAATTCCCGATTTCACGGAATTCCCGTGTCCTGTAAAACCTCCGTGTCTGTCTGTGCAGAGGCGTTTGTCTGTCGGGCTGGCAGCGCACATACAAAGGTCTTAAAACACAGCATTAAAATCACAGCTACTGTACGGTCACGACCCAGAATGTTCCGTGCAGAAATCGGACTGAATCTGTACTTTATGTTTAGTTTTCTAACTCGACCACCTAAACCTGCTTTATTTTTAGGCTTTGCACTGGGACTGCTGTGTGAGTACAGGGATGGCAGAGGAGGTCTTTAATGAGCTGGGGCGATAAAAATAAACCCAACATTTTCCTGAGGGCTGCTGTTAAAAATACCTGGGGAAGACACTGATGTCGGGAAAGCCCAGCACTGCCCTTCTGCCCGATTTTAGCCGCACTTTAGCGGGGCCACACTTTAGCAGGGTTGGGAAGAGCCGGCCGGGATGGAGCGCAGCGCACCTGAAGCGCGCACGATCCCCGCTCCTTTCCAGGCAAAAAAGCGAGGCGGGAGCTTGGATTTCACACCACGGCAGCGCTGTAATTCATCGCTACCGCTCTCTCTGCGACGATATCCCGGCTCCTCGGGCGGCTGGGAGCGTTTCGCGAGCGGGGAATTCTGCCGGGATTCTCCGGCCCCGCCGCGCTGGGTTCCACCTGCCCGCCGGGCTGCGGGCTCCGGTCCCTGGAGGGGATGGCACGGGAATCTCCTGTGCCGCAGGGAATGGCACGGGAATCTCCTGTGCCGCAGGGAAATCGCCTCTCCAGGCACGGCTGAGCTCCTTCGTGTCTGCAAAGCAGCCGGAGATTCTCGCAAGGAAAGGCCCTGTTGAGTGAGAAGTGTTATTATTGTGATTATGGCTATGATTATTACGGCTTACGTGGTTTATGAAAAGCTCGGTGCTGTTTAATACGGTGCTTTAAAGACAAAGGCCTGAGAAGTTTGCAAACATGAAGGAGGTGAGGCTCAGGAGCCACCTGGATGGTGGGGAATGAGTTGTGATCCTCCGGCAGGGCTGGGGAAGGGAGGAGGTGAGTGCAGCGACTTGTGCAGGATCTCTGCCCGCTCCTGGTGGCAGAATCAGGAGGAGAGTCCGCGTTTTTCAGAGCTGCTTTTGCCCTTCTACCTGTAAAATTTCCACTCTCTCTGGTTATTATTATTTCCCCCACGTTTTGATGCATTAAAACTTCAGCTGGGTGAAATTGTTTAGTGGAAGAAAAAGCTGCATTCCCAACCCAGACCCTTCCTGTGGCACAGGGCTGATGGCACCTGGGATTATTTGTGCCTTTCGTGGGCCAGGACAAGCTCAGGCTTTGTTTCCACAACTTGTTGGCTCTCCCCTATTACTGGACGTGTTTATTTTTTCCTCCACTTAAGGATTATTTAAATGACAAACTCCGATTTAGCGCTAAGGGGAAACACCCAAATCTTGGCTGATAATGATTTTCTCGTGCCTATTTCCCAAAAGATATCCTTCATCCCAGGGCAGTGAGAGCCCAGCACATCAATAAATGCACGGCCACAGTGTCTGGCTGCAGCTGGGGATGGACACATCTGAACAAGGGGATGTGCAAACACATTTGTTCCACTCTGGGTAACAGCCTGTTGATATGGCATCCCCCTCCAAAATTCCTGCTGGGCTTTCTCATCTTAAATACACCTTTTAATTTTATTTTTTTTTCTCTTTTTTCTTTCTTTCCTTTTTTTTTTTTTTTTTTTTTTTTTTTTTTTTTTTTCTGGAGACATTTCAGTTCAGGGATGTTGGAGTGGAAAAGATCTACGACCTTATTATTTCTTTTCTTTTCCTAATGGATTTTCATGCATCAGCGCTACCTCCTCACGGCTGTTTATTTTCATTTTTATTGCAGTTGGGTTTGCCTTGTGCACCATCCAAATCTGTAACAGAGTGTCCCTGTCCCGTGGAGGATTTCTTCCTCCTCTTCCCTCCCTGAGTGATGGCACCTACTTTGCTCATAAAAATGAAATATGACTTTCAGCCCTGCACTAAGTGTGCATCATGCTTCTGAATGTTCATGCCCTGAACAAGGAGATTTTTTATCTTTGGGCTTTTATTTTCTGTAGTTAGAAGAAATTTCCCTGCAGCAAGGGATGTCTTGGTGGATAGGTTTTGAAAATGAACTCCTTTTCCATGGATTTCAGTGCTTCTCTGTGCAGGACAGTGGGAGGAAGGAAAGTTTCTGTTCAGAGGGTGACTGAACTTTCATCATGTTCCCTAAAAGAGGTGTTTTACCCAAATTTACAAAAAGTAGCCAATAAGGTGGGGTTTTCTGTACCACTGAACCCACTTTTGTGCTGCAAACAAGGCCACTGGTCCTCTTGGGGAGACATTTGCCAGGTGAAAATGGACTGAGACAGCCAAATTATTTCCAGTAGGCCACAGAATAATGCTCCCATCACGGTAAATCTTGGTCTGCAACCGAGCTGGTGTGGAAAGACTTTGTGGGAAGACTTTGTCTTCTCTTCAGCATTCCCTTTTTGGGATTATATTGGGGACAAGAGTGGGGCTGGCTGCACCACAGCCCTCCCCAAAGCTGCACAGGCACCAGGGGTGAAGTGTCAGCCCAAGAGAAACCAGGTGCTGATTAATTTTTACCTCGATAGTTTTACATCTTTCAGGTGTTGGGCTTTAAGGTCCGGTTTGGGAGGTGGGTTTGGGGGTTTTTTTGGGTGTTTTTTTTTTTTTGGTTTTTTTTTGCTGCTCTGTTGTTCTTGGCTTGGGAACTCTCCCAGCAGAACCCTGAGACACAATGCCCTGGCCTCAGCTATTGGGATCAATTTAGCCATCATTACCAGATAACACTGTCAGCCCGTTTGAGATCCATATTTGTTTAATAGTTAATGTTCTGGACAAAATACAGAGGGCTGGGGAGAAGTCAAACTGCCCTGAATGCTCTGCTTATTTTATATCCACTATAACTATTTTTGTCCATGAAAATTGGCTTAATTATATCAATGGAATGTTTCTTTTTCAATTCTGTAGGCAATTAGTCCATCTTGCTGGCTGCAATTTATTTTAATAAAAAAATAAACCAGTGGCGTGTTCAGTTCCTCATCCCCTGGGGACAAATGCGATTGGTGTGTTTAATTTCATTAACTACAATGCGGCCTACTGGAAAAATGTATAAAATCAGCTTTATACAGCTTAAACACTGGCATTTGAAACAAATCATTACTGCATTAGCTGTCACCCTGGTAATTCTAGAATCCAAGACAAAAATATTATAGCTGTTTTTATAACCCTCTGCAAATACACTGTTAAAATAATTTGTAATCATTTTTTAAACACGGCCTGATGTTTTCAGTTAAAATATCTTATCACCACCAGAGAAGGTTGGCTATTCATTATCAAAAGGAGGCTTTATTGAATGATTCATGGGTTGCTTCCCCAGCAGAAAATCCCCTCCTGTCTGCCTGAAGCTCCCTGCTTTAGAGATGGACTCTCAGCACTTAGGGTTTGTTTTTTTTTTTAAACTAAATTTGTGTTGCTCCAGTTGTAATTCCAGTTTTGGGAGAGCAAGTGCAAGGAGTAGTTTCATCAGCAGTGCAGATGAGGAATATTCAAAAATTCAGCTTTTTTTTTTCCATGTAAACCCAGTGGGGAACGTCCCAAACCAGCTCTGAATGTTCCTTTGGGCTCTGAGGTGAGAGGGAAAACTGAGACTTTTCTCATCCCACTCTGAGTTCCCAAAATCAGCCCTGATTCTGTGAGTTTCAGCCCAGCCCAGCCCATCTGAACCCAAATTCTCAACACACACAGACCCTGGTACTTTGGTTCATGCTGTACCCCCCTCACCTCACCTGGGGATTTTTCAGATGCCACAATTTGGCCACAAAACTGCTCTTTCTGAGTTTAAAATGAATCTGTTCCCTGTGTAAGAGCACCCAGGGCTGGTTTAAGAGATGTGTAACCCATGACTATGGCTGGGCACAGCACTTGTGCCTGATCCGAGCTTAAACTGCTAAAACTCAGAATTTCTGCTGAAACTCAGGATTTCTGCTGAAACTCAGGATTTCTGATGAAACTCAGAATTTCTGCTGAAACTCAAGATTTCTTTTTTAAATGCAAGGCCAGATCCCTGACTCATGTAAATCAGCATCAACATCAATGAACCTAATTTTCACCAGCTGAGGACACGGCCCCAGAGATTTGTGTGCGTGTGCATAATAAAATGTACAAATATGGGTCTAGAGCTGCTTTAAGGGGGTTCACTTTCAGCCTCTGCAGATCAATATCTGCTGCAGAAATGCAGTTTGGCTCGGGTTGGTTTTTCTCCTTAACTTAAGGAATGATCAATTCTATAACCTCAGCATTTTTGAGACAGATTGCTATTTTCTGAAGTGGCAAGGACTTCCTTTCCAGGGGAGTAATCCACAGAGGATGGGCCACACTGGACATGAGCCATCTGCTCCCTTGCACGCACTCAGCTTTATTTATTTCTTCTCCCTTCCCCTGCTGTCATAACCAGTAGTTCATTTTCTTTCCCTATCTTTAACTTTACAGCGGCGGCACCTTGTTGGAAGTGATACCAATTTATTGTTTTATTGGTGTGGCAGGGCAGGAGAAAAATCAGCTTTATTTCCTACTCAGGATGAAATCACTTCAAGGGGACTAAAGAAGCTTGGGGCAGTTTCTCTCCTGGGTCTGGAGGGCACAGAGTGGTGCCAGTGGAGGGTTGATTCTTATAAAATGCCACCTAAACCTATGAAGAGGAAGGTGAAGAAGAAGGACCAGCTTCTGCCTTAAAACCTCTATCTTGTTTTATATATTTATGACTATATTCTAAACCCTTAAACTCTAAGTTTTCCACCCTGTGATATTACACACTTCTATTCAGCCCATAATCCCAGCTCTAGAATTAATTTTTAGAATTGATCCCACCCATAATCCCAGTTCTAGAATTCAATTTTTGAAGCTCTCTCAGGTCAATGCAGTGTTCTCTTGTCAGCACAGAAAATCTGAAATTCTCAGCAGCCAGGGTTCCAACACTGGAGGGTTGGGATTGGGACCACAGCTCTCTCTTGGTGGCCTGGGCTCTGTGGGGTGTCAGGAAAACTGCAGGATAAAGGGGGGAAAAGAGACTTTTCCATCATTGCCATGAGCAGCTTTACCTGAGTTTAGGCTCAGGATTAGGCTGGGACCAGCTCCAGGCAAGGACTGGCCCCCAGCTCCAGGGCTGTGTCAGCAGAGGAGTTTCTTCTCTTTCTCTGGAGTTTCTCTTTCTCTCAGGATTTATTGGCTGGAAAGAAATGCAGGAAGTTTGACCCAAAGTTTTGCTCTGAACATGGAAAAGTTGCAGATCGGAGCAGTGGTGGAATGAGGGCAGCTCCTGTGCCCTGTTATTACAACAAAACCAACTTGGAGCACGCTGAAACAACATTACCTGCTCCAGGATGCAGGAAAAGCAGGAATTTGGCATTTCACTGAGCTGACAAAGTAACTTTCCCAGCTTAAAAAAATAATTTACCCTCAGCTGCTCCATCTGTGACATGGGAGGGATGCACTCTGTGATTTCTGGACCAGCAATGTCTCATTAATCACCTTTGTGCTGGTCCAGCTCCCACCGAGCTCCTTGGGATGATTTTGTTGAATTTGCTGCAGCAGATTTTCCCTTTTTTTTGTTTTATTTCAAGTTTCATATTTGGCTTAAAGTCTTTCATTCCATCTCAGACACTAATAAAAAAAAGCTTTTGTTTGCTTGTAGTCTGGCATTTTCTTTGCTTTCAGGACAGTGTTTAGTGTTTTTTATTTCATGGCAAATGGACCTTTTGGGCTCAATCATGTAAATGAATTTTTAAATGGCTGTGCTGTGAGTTCATGTAGTGTAAAATCACTCCACCATTTATTTTTTCTGTTTATAGAAGAGGACTGGTTTCATTTTATATTTTATTGCCTCAATGTGAAATAAAGGACCCGCGCCACTTGCGAGTGATCATATATTTTATTTCAGAATTATCACATAGGGATAAAATAAATTTCAATCCCTACATGGCACAATAGGCGGATTTAAAAGGAGTTGATACCTCGTGGAGAACTTTGAAAAGCCTTTTGCTCAGCAACAGTTCTGCTCATGTATCCCATATAGGAGAATAAAACCAGATCTTGGTTACTTTGGGAGTTCTTAAACGTTTCCTGCTAGAATTCCCTGTAAGTCTTTAGCCAGGGAAAGTCCAGGGCAGAATTGGGTCCTTTGTCCTCTGTTCCTGATAGTGTTTATTAGGGAGGGATTTTCTCAGGTGAACCTGCAGGAAATCCAAGTTATCTTCACTGGTGTCCTCAAGGAAATGCCTGAGGAGCTACTGATGCTCCCTCAAACATTCAGGCATTCCTGCTTTTCCACACAGATACAACGTTTGCTCAGTTGAGACCTTTTAGGCGATTCTAGTGCTTCCTGAAATAATTTATTTCAGGGCTTTATGATTATTGGTATAAAAAATAGGTGCACCTGTGAGGCAAAGAGACACCAACCTGTGAAAACCCCCAGAGATTCCCTGCTGGCCTCCACAGCTGCTCCAGCAGCAGGTGGGTGATGCAGATGTTCCACGTTTCCAAGTCTGTTTTTCATTTCCTCTCTTAACTCTTGGCTTTTTATGTCCCATTTCAGATAAAGAAGCATTTTTGGGTGGCTCTGGAGTCCCCAAGGTTGGTGTCACCAACATCATCTCCAGCCACAGTCAGAGAGTTTTTCCTAGGAGCCAATTGCCAGCTAAATATTGATTTTTGGAGCAGCAGTATTTGTTGCAGTAGATCAGGGAAGGAGCCTGAGTTTAACACCCATCTATAAATCTATTTTTACCCAATGCACAGTAACCAAACAGGGATTTTTTATTATTAAATATCGTGGTTTAGCAGTTTGGGAAACAAGTCTGGAGGCATTAACCAGAAAAAGCTCTGCTGCAGAATTAATTCCACTCAGCACCTCCTTGGTGTTCCTGTGGCTGTGATATCCAGAGGATTTGTGTTGTATTTCTGTTATATTTGTGTGATGTTTGTGTTATATTTTTGTTGTACTGGAGAATTTGGCTTTTCAGGCCAGGAATAAGGACCTGCAGGCTGGGCTGGGGGAGCTGAGCTTCTCCTGGGTCAGTGGCTCAGCCCCAATCCCAAACCTGGAGAAAAAGCACAGGGAAATGGCCTTGCCCACCCTCCCTGTCTGAGAATTCCTGGTTATTTACTGCAGAATGCAGAGCTTTGGGAAATGAGGTGGGGGCAAAGTGAAATAGTGGCAGATCCCCTTGCTCTGAGCCCTCTTTTGTCTCCCTGTGAAAATCTCGAGGGTGTAACAGGGCAAATTGAGGCTTGTGTCCAACTCAGCAGCAGGAACTGGGAATTCCAGGATGGAATTTTGCCTTTCCCCCTGTGCAGCTCCTCAGGGCCTTGAGGGAACCTTCCCCATGGCTGGGCAGCATCAAAATCTCACTGCTGGAAGCCCCAAACCTGCTGAAGGCCTTGGTGGTCTTCCCATGGACTTTGCAGGACTTTGGAGCAGGTCCTGGAGGCCCTGGGATCTTTGGGATATCCATGGTGTTTCCAAAGAAAGAGTTTTTCCTTCTGTCTGGGTCCCTGTGCAGCTCTGGTTAATGATTAACCACCAAGGGGCTGGGGTAAGAAGGATTTATCTCCATGGAAAAAAATCAGCCCTGCCTTTGTCTCCACTTCTAAAGTTCTTCTGGTGTGATTTGGCTTTTAAATATTTGTAAATGTGCTTGGTTTGTTTTCTTTTTTTTTCAATCTGCAATTTGTAGAGTCCTGTGCCTGATTCTTCTCAAACATCCCAGGGTAATGTGCATTTCTGCCCCCCCAGAATCCCAGAATAAGTGTGATGATCCCATTCCAAGGCAATGTTTTGGTAATTGAAGACTGAAGAGACAGCCTGGAGGACTTCCATGTCAATATATATATTTTATATCTTTATTTCTAGTTGAGAATCACAAGTTATAATTCTGCAAGGAGTTTTAATCTTGTTTACAGGGGCACATTCTTAATTTTCCTTTTTATTTCTTTCAAGATGATACATTTAAAATGAGAAAAAGCCCCCAAAACAGCCCAGTACCAACCTGCTGATGTATCTACGTAGAGGTTAAATATTGGCAGAGTGGCCATTTAGATCCTTGTGCCTCAGTGCTTGCATTAGAACAAAAAAAAAAACCCCAACAACCAGCACTCTTGAAAAATTACTGAATTCTCCTTGCAGTGTCGGGTTCCAAGATAATGATGTGTCTGTGTGTGAAAATATTAAATTGCAATAACATGCAGAGTGAGTGGCTTTCTGAATGGGGTATTCAGTTCACAGCTTGGACTATACATAAAGCTAGTGAGTGACAGAATACAAATGGTGTCATAAAACATCAGGGGAATTTAGAGCCAGCCTCAATCTTTTTGATCTATATTCTATCTGTGGAGCTCTCCCCATCTATCTTTAGTTAATGAAACAGTTAAACAGATTTAATTATTTATCACTGTTTAATGTCAGGAGTTATCAAAACAGATTACACTTCCCCCCACACACTTCAAGGTATTAGAAGGACTCTCAATGTCTTCAGTGAAGTCTGGGATGTTTCCTGTGCGCAGACAGTGCTTTAAAACAGGTTTTAAAATGTTTTTAACCCCAATTGTTTGGTGACAGCAGTTGCTGAGTTTCCTTGCCTGAGAACAACTTTATTCCTGCAACTTGCACAAACTGCCTTTATTATTCCCAGGAACCAGAGAGAAATGAGAATTCTGTTTCACTTGAGATGAGGAACGGAACAGAATGGGATAGGTTTGGGAGGGTGGCAGAAGTGACAGGGCCCAAAATGAGAGACACGCTGAAAAATCCCCCAAATCTTCTGTGTTCTTCCTCTGCACCCCAAAAACCAGCCCCAGCAGCTTTAGAGAGCTCTGTTAACCACTGTGTCCAAGTGTGTTCTTGTGGCTTCCCATTGCCCACCTCTCTCATGTGTGTATAAAACATTTCAGGGATTTTCTGATCCTCCCCTGGATCCCAGCCCTCTCTGGAGTGCTCGTACCTGTGGGTTTGGTGTTTTCTGGGAGGAAATTTCAGCATTGCCACCCCAAGGAGGAAATTTCAGCATTGCCACTTTCAGGAGGACACCAGTGTTGGTTGTCCCCCCACCCCAGGGCTGGCCTGAGCTGCTTTGGGATCCCCCTCTCTCATGTGTGTATGAAACATTTCAAGGAATTTCTGATTCTCCCTGGATCCCAGCCCTCTCTGGAATGCTCTTACTTGTGGGTTTGGTGTTTTCTAGGAGGAAATTTCAGCATTGCCACCCCCAGGAGGACACCGGTGTTGATTGTCCCCTCCCAAGGCTGGCCTGAGCTGCTGAAAGCCCCTGTTTGTTCTTCCATCTCATCTGCTCATTGCAGCCTTTGGGACCCCTCTCTCTCATGTGTGGATGTGTATAAGACATTTTAAGGAATTTCTGATCCACCCCTGGATCCCAGCCCCCTCTGAAATGCTCCTGTGGGTCTGGTGTTTCCTAGGAGTAAATTTCAGCATTGCCACTCTCAGGAGGACACCAGTGTTGATTGTCCCCTCCCAAGGCTGGCCTGAGCTGCTGAAAGCCCCCGTTTATTCCTCAATCTCATCTGCAGCCTTTGGGATCCCCCTCAGCCCTGAGACCACCTGGGTCTCCTCTATTGGCAGCTTTGATAAGAAATCATTCTTCTCCACCTAAGCTCCCCCTTTCCCCGTGGTTTTAAATTGCTCCCCAGCCCTGACAGACTAGCCTCGTTCAAAGGCAAGCCTGGAGGAGGCTGCTGCTTCCCCTCAGGCCCGGGACTCCATTACCAGAGGCCTGAATCCTGTGGGGACCTTGGGGACACTCCCCTCCTGGGCCCGGCAGACAGAGTGTGGCATTGTGAGCGCAAAGGGCAGGGGGATAAAGGAATCCAGCTTGGCTTTTCCCTCACAAAGAGACCTCAATACTTTTGTTCAGCGGGGGGAAATGGAATAATGCTGCTGGGTTTGCTCCCAAAGCCACCGGCAGCTTCACGCCCCGAGGGCTCGGGCCTGGGGCAGAGCTGGCTGCCAGGGGAGAGGAGTTTGCAGTGAAATGAGATTAAAAGGCCTCTCTGTGCCAACACCTGAGAGATTTTGGGCCTTGCCACGAGAATCAAAGGCTGGGGTAATGCCCCTGTGCTGCAGGGATGGGCAGGGAAGCCAGCTGCTGGAAACCAACCCTTCCTCCATGCCAGGAGGGAACCGGGGTTAGGGGCTGCTCCAGGTTCCTCAGGGAGGAGCCATTCCTGGGCAGCCAAGTGAGGTCCTTTATTTCTTAGGTGTCCTGCCCCAAAACCCTTCTAGCTGCCTTAAAACCCTTCCAGAACTCCCTGGGCAGCCAAGTGACATCCTTTATTTCTTAGGTGATCTGCCCTAAAATCCTTCCCATTGCACAGAACTGCCTGAGATGTCCTTTATCTTTTAGGTCACCTGCCCCAAAACCCTTCCAGCTGCACAGAACTCCCTGAGATGTCCTTTACCTTTCAGGTCACCTACCCCAAAACCCTTCAGCTGCACAGAACCCCATGGGATTTCCTTTATTTCTTAGGTGATCTGCCTTAAAACCCTTCCAGCTGCACAGAACTCCCTGGGATGTCCTTTATCTCTTAATAACAGAAATTAGAATTAAAATGAATGAGGGGCTAAAATAGACTTTTCAAAATTTGCTGGCAACAAATCAATTTTTTTTAGGAGTATCCTTTTGCTTAACTCATATAATAGAAAATAGCTGTTAAAACATTAATTACTTTAATTCTAACTATCATTAATTTTGAGGCATTCTTTTATCCCTTGCTGAACTCCAAACCTATTCACCTGTGCAAACTTTTGTACGGAGGGGGAAACAAATTTGTCAAAAGACAAAATGATCCTGCTAAGGTCCTGAAATTCAGGCATTTTATTCCTGCTATTTCTTGGTTTAATTTCTTGTTTCTCTCCTTCAAGCAAGGAGCAGGAACAACTTTGGTGCTCCCACACTGGGAGAGGGAAGGAGCTGGAAGTGCTGCTGAGGGATTTTTATTAAAACCTTGGAAAAAAAACCCCACAAACCACCTCAAAACCCACCACTGCCATGATCCAAAGGGATCCTCTACACTTCACCTGGGTAAAAACCTTAGGAAAACCAAAGCCAGGTGAAGGCAGGGCAGATTTCCTGGGAGAGGGGAGAGGAAGTGCTGCTGTTTCCACGTCAGGATGGTGGGCTGGGATGTTCTGTGGGTTGGTGGGCTGGTGTTTGGTCAGAGGTCAGGTTTTATGACCTTGGAGGCCTTTTCCAGCCTTAATGATGCCATGATTTAATTGGTGTTGGGTGGAGGGGCTGGCACAGCTCCTTCCCCTCCATCCCTGCAGCCACCCTGGCTTCAGCCCAACCTCGTTGTTCCACAGGGAATATTTCCCAATTTTTTCCTTCCCTGCAAGAGCACTGTGGGAGTGACTCCCAGCACAGATTTTCTGTAGGATGAACACATTTGGATAATTTGGAGGAGTTTGAGCCCTCCGCACTCACCAGAAGCAAGAGCCAAAGCTTCAGGAGTTTCCCCCTTCACTTGCAGTGCGAGTTTCCCCTTTGATTAAACAAATGATTCTTTGCCTAATTTGTCTGTGTTGGCTATTTTTTTTTTTTTTTATGAAACATGCACTTAATTAAGTAAGAGAAATACAGAAACATGTTTATTCTTGAGATTTATGCGAAAAATGAGAACCCCACTGAAATTTCCAGTAGTGAAGCAATTAAGTAATGGAATTCCACAGTATAAACATGGTATAATTCAACTATAAAACCGATGTCTAAGTAATGTTAATGAGCTGACTTGAAGCTACAAGGGCTCAAAAAGTTCAGTCACAGATGAAAATGGAATTTGTTCTCAATTAGAAGTGAAAGAAAGTTGGTTTGAATGAGGGATAGGCTCCAGCTGGAACCCCCAGATAACTTCCCCACGGTTTGGGCTGACAGGTTGCAGAATTTGCAGTGGGTTGTTTAAATCTTTCTCACAGTAACTACTGAAAAATTCTATTTTTTGTGCTATAACACAGAGCTGAGAGCCACAACTCAGGGATTGTGTCTGTGGGAAGCAGCTCAGACCAGACTGATGCTCCGGCAAAGCTCCAGCTTGAAAGCTGACAAAACGTGGGGGTTTATTTCAACTTGAACTTCCAGTTTGTATAGAAATTTGGCAAATGCTGGAGCAACCCTTGTAGCTGGCAAGTTTAATTCTTGTTGTCTGTAGAGTCATCCCCCCCCAGCCAGTGGGAGCATCAGGAAGACAAAATGAATGAGGGCTCTCAATGGCACCTTCCAAGAAGTGAATTTTACTTGTTCCATGTTTCCTTCCCTGCTAGTCCTGCCCTGACTTTTTTTCCCCTTCTAAATTCCTATCTATTTTGGTAAATCCCTTTTTCCAGAGCATTAATGAAGCAGTTTGCTGGGGGAGGGGGTGTGTGCACAGAGCTCAGGGTCACTCTGCCAGCCCCAGCCCTGCTTGTTCCAATGTTTTTGGCCATGTCCCGGGGGCTTCCCCTGCTCCCCGCACTCCATTTTCTTTTCTTCTCCTATTCCACTTCAGAATGTTGTTTCTGTCACCTTCTCAGCCCAGTAAATAGCACGCTGAAGATTTATGGGGTTTAAACTTTTAATGCCATAACAGGTTTTATATATTTTTCACGGCATTATTCAGACGTGTGATGTTATGGTTTAGCTCAAATTCTGGTGCAACTGCTCCGAGCAGCTCCTTCCTTGTGGGCAGCTCCTCTTTGCCAAACTCCTATTTGCACTTGCTCCAGAGCAGGAGGGAAGGAATGTTCCATAAATGTTGCACGGGATTAAAGGATGGAGACTCGGAGCCTGGAGGAAACACCAACCACAGTTTGCCTTTGAGAAGTGCCTGTGCTTCCTTCTCCTTCCTTCTCCTTCCTTCTTTCTCCTTTCTTCTCCTTTCTTCTCCTTTCTTCTCCTTCCTTCTTCCTTCTCCTTCCTTCTCCCTCCTTCTTCTTCATTCTTCTTCCTTCTCCCTCCTTCTCCTTCCTTCTCCTTCCTTCTCCTTCCTTCTCCCTCATTTTACTTCCTTCTCCCTCTTTCTGAGGCATTAATGGGGTATTTTGGGTGGATGTGGGGGTTTTTGACTTGGTTGTTTCCATGTTGAGCCCCACCCCTGTCTCCAGCAGTTTTTCCAGGTGCTGCACCCCCAAAATGGTTCTGAACACCTTCAGCACCAGGGTTTGGGATGTGGCACCTTGGTCAGCCTCACTCAGAGTCAGGGATGGTCCCTCTGGTGATGGAAAGGTTTCCATCCCGAAAATCCACAGGAAAATTCAGAGGTGGAGGTGAACAACACAGAATGCTGAGGAGGGCAGGACTCCCTGCTCATTTTGGGGAAAGTCCTGCTCTCTTCTCTCACATTTTCCCTGTTGAACACCAGACTATTAAAAAGAAAAAAAAAACAACAACAAAAAGAAAACACACCCCACCAAAACTGAATTAATTGAGGGGCACATCTGCTTGCCTTGGGTTCCTTTCCCAGTGATCCTAATTCTGTGGAGTTTCATGAGTTTATAAAACATTAACTACTCCAACAAGAACAACAAACATTGTTCCCTCCTCACACAGCTCCCAAAGCCAGCTACCAGATGGACCCAGCACCCAGCAAGGGAATATAAATTTTGATGGAGAGAGCCTTGGTGTTCTGGGTATTAAAGCGTGTGCCTTGGGACATGCAGCACAGTAGATGTGTGTGTTTGTGCTGAGTGCTGTCTTTGTCTTTCATCTATAAAAACACTAATTAAAATATAATGTAAAAACCTGCAGCAGGTCTGGGTGTGCTGCTAAGGTAAATAAAAATGAAACAAAAGGTGTGTGTATATATATCTATGCATGTTAGGGCATTAAAAGTGCATTGTTAAACTGCTGTGTGCCCCAACATTTCCGAATTAAAACTGAACAGAAACACATCTGGAGTGGGGCATGAAATTCTGAGTTCTGCATTGGGTCAGTGCTTTATTTGCCAGGAACTGCAGTGTGGGGAGAGCTCCAGGAACCCCACCTCCCAGGCCCCCTTTTCCAGCCCCTCCTGTGGCCAGCACGAGCCCAGACAGCTTTAGCCCAAGGCTGGAGCTCAGCTCCAGATGCTGCTGCTGCTGCCTGGGGTATCTGGGCCATTTTAACCACTCCAAACCTGAGCCAGCCTGGAAAATTAACTGGGCTGTGTAATGAGGGAAGGGGATGAGCTGTCAAGCAGTTCAGACCGATCCTGTGCAGTTTAAAATGTGGAATATCCCATTTAAACCTGGGTTATTTGGTGTTCTTTCATCCAAGGGTGGTGCTGACAGGGAACCATCGAGGTATATCAGCAAAAGAGGGGTTTGAATTTAGTGTGTGACCTTTCAGGTGGCCATGGGACAGTGGGACTGTCCCCTCCAGGACTGCAGGAGATGTCTCACATCTGGGGTGTTCCCAGACATGGAACCCACCTGGAATGCTTCCAGCAATTCCCAGCACTGAATTCTCTGAAATTCATCTCTGAAACCTCTGCCAGAGCAGGTTCCCTGCACAGGGCACAGCCTGGAGCTGCAGTTTAGGAATTTTCCCCTGGAAAATGGAAGGATGGTTTCTCAGGGAGAACCAGGATGGGAGCAGGCTGGAGTTGGGAGCAAAGCAGAAGCTGCTCCTTGGGCAGGAAATCTGTGATGCCTTGAGGTGACCACAGGGTTCTGAATGTTTCTCTTCATCCACTCAGGATCCCAGAGCAGCTCTTGGCATCTTTGGAAGGTTTAATCCAAAGTCCATCAGGAACTGTGAAGATCTTTCCATTGGATCATAGAATCATGGAATTGCAAGCTGGTTTGGGCTGGAGGGATGTTAAAGCTCATCTCATTGGAACTCCCTGCCATGGCAGGAACACCTTCCACTGTCCCAGGTTGCTCCAAGCCCTGTCCAGCCTGGCCTTGGACACTTCTAGGGATCCAGGGGCAGCCACAGCCTCTAAAGGGAAGAATTCCTTCCCAATACCCACCTAAACTTCCCCCCTTTCAGCTTGAATCCATTCAAGCTTCTCCCCACCCTCACAGGGAAGAATTCCTTCCCAATATCCGCCTAAACTTCCCGTCTTTCAGCTTGAATCCATTTCTCCTTGTCCTGGCTCTCCAGAGCCCCTTTCTGGATTCCCTGTGGATCCTTCAGGTCCTGGAAGGTTCTCTGAGGTCTCCACACAACAGGATGAGCAACCCCAACGTTCTCAGCCTGAGAACTTTGATTCACCCAGTTTTGCATTTGTTGCTCAGTGTGTGAGTGGAACAGCTCCTCCCTGGCACTATTGGCCTTATTAATGAATATCTTCCTGGGCAGAGATCCAAGGTTGAAGGTCTCTGGCACAATGGAGGTTACAAAAGATCCCCTTATCACCACTGGATTACTTTAAGGGTGTTGAAGTCCCCTCCAGAATCTTCTCCTGCTCTTCCTGGCACAGGGACAGCCACCTTGGTAAAGAGAGAGAGGGGGAAAAAGAAATAATAAAATCATAAAATCTCTCTTTGTGCCACTCTCCCCCTGAAGAAAAAGCTGAACATCTGATTTAGGTTTGCTGAAATAACAACAGATGTTTATCTTGTATTGTATGGCACATGGCACTACATCCCATAAACCCCCTCCTGCAGCTTAAACCCGAGTTTCTGCTCCCTCATTTGGACACTTGCAGGCTTTGTGCTCTTTCTGAAATGTTTTCATTTCTCTGGAGCTTAATCTGCTACCAAAGTATTTGTAAGTATCACGTTATAAAGCGTGAAATGAGGAATAGCAAAGGAGATTTTCAATACTTCCTTCCCCTAAGCACAGCTACTTACCTGCAGCCCCAAAGAATGGCAAAATTGTGCAAACTTGCTGCAGTCTTTCATTAAGAAGAATCCACTCGATGTGTGGGGTTGGGAACAGATCAGTAGAGGAAAAAATCCTGTCTTGGGAAAGTAAAAGCTGGGAGGGAGAAATGTAAGGGGGAAAAAAAAGATCAGTTTTTCTAAGGCTTGTAAAAAGTGAAGTATTTTCACTTTTAAAGTTTACATTTATTTTACTGTGAAAAGAGGGAATGCCTGTATATATTTATACTCTCTCTATTTAGATTCTATAGAGACTTAATTCCACTCATTGCAAATGCAGAAAACTCTGCTGCTTGAGAGAAACGGCAATTTTCATCCAGAACTAATCTGTAACTGTTTGTGAGTGAAAATAAATGAAGGAATAAATTCAGGAAGAATTTCTTCATGGATAGGGAATTGGACAGGGAGGTGTGGAGTCCCCAAGGAAGGATTGGAGGTGGCACTTGGTGTCCTGAGCTGGGGACAAGGTGGGGATTGGGCACAGGTTCGACTGGATGGCCTTGGATGAGAGAAATGGCAATTTTCATCCAGAACTAATCTGTAACTGTTTGTGAGTGAAAATAAAGGAAGGAATAAATTCAGGAATAATTTCTTCATGGAGAGGGAATTCCACAGGGAGGTTTGGAGTCCCCCAGAAGGGATTGGAGGTGACAGTGTCCCCCTGAGCTGGGGACAAGGTGGGGATTGGGCACAGGTTGGACTGGATGGCCTTGGATGGATTTTCCAGGTGGTTCCAGGATTGTTGATGCAGTAAAAGCTGAATCCTGGCTTGGACAGGGACATTGTGTGGGTCACGAGGTGTTTCGGGTGACAAAACAGCAGAGATGGACAAGAGGTGTCTGAGGAAATCGTGTTTGGGGAAAAAGCAAAATGGGAACATCCTGATCCTGCACAGCCTCATCCCCATCTTCAGCTGAGACAGATTTTGAGTATTTTTGGACATTTTCTAGGTATTTCTGAGCTCCACTGATCCGTGGATGTTGTGGCTTCTCCGTGAGCGTTCTCTCTGAAACGTGGTTTATTTTATGTTTGAACAAACGCAGCCCTCCTTTGTTTCCTCCGCTGAATTCTTTATTTATTATTTCCTAAAATGATTTGATTTTCCCCCCTCCTTCCCCAAACATCTGATTGCAATAAGCTGATACAAAATAGAACCAAGAAACAAAAGGCTGAACATGCTGATAATGTACATTTGGTTTGTATTTATCGTTTTAAGATGTGTTTTAATTGGTTCACTACCAACATCCTGTAACTTTCAGTCAGACACAGGAGAAACCTGTTTCATTTTAAAGTCAGTTAATTCCTTCCCTCTTTCAGCTGGGAGCACTGGGGAAGGCCCTACTGTAGTATCTCCAAATTTAATTTCATTATAACATTAAAAAAAAAAAAAGGATTAGAGTACATTTTGGTTTGTGATTCTCCCTTGGATTTCATTGTGAAATGGGATTTTAAAAGAAGAAAGACACAAAATGTGTTTGGGTAGGTTCATGAATAATTTCTAATGAAAAAAATGCAGCTATAAATCTCAAAATAAACAGTTTTCTTGTTATCCCAGAAGCTTAATCTGCTTAGTTTAATGAGGAGAAAGTGGAAAGGTGACAGAAATGCCACCTTGGAGCACTTACCTACAGCAAAACTGGAGACAATGGGGTAAAGGTGCAACAACCTTTATTAAAAAACGAGAAAAAAAGTAGGAATTGAGGAAAAAGGGGTTGGAAGAGCAGCTCCCACATGCCTTAAACACCAAGGGAAACCTCACCTCGTTGGGTCTGCCAGGAGTGTGTTGTTCAAATGTTGTTCACAGCTACAACATTTCCCTGCTCTGAGAATTCTGCAGAGACTCCAAGTTCATGGAGCTCTGAGCTTGGAGCCTCCTGACAGCTCTGTGCGCACCAAACAGGAAAATTCATTTGGGGAAGTCTTGCTGAGCAGGAGCTCACCCTGGAGACCTCAGCACAGCCCCTCTTGCCCCTGCTGAGGCCACTGGCACCGTCACCTTAGATTTCAAGCTCCAATTGGAATTAGTTTTCATAAATATTTCACATTTTAGAAGGCACAAGTGTCCTTTTGCCCCCGCTGAAATCAGAGCTAATTAAAGCAGTGCAAGTATTTCTATTTTCCACCTCATTGCAGCAAATTTTATGAAAAATCCTGGCTTTGTTTCATCCAAACCCTGGATTTAAACCCACCTGGCAGCCTTGGTCCTGCTGGGATTTAAATGGGATCCATGAGCACATTGAGGTCACAGCGAGGATGATGAGGATGATGAGGCTTCCATCTCTGTGGGCGACAGCTTTTGGGTGATTCCACAGGCAGCTCTGCCTCACAAAAGTGACATTTTCACACCAACTCTCCCCTCCATGGGAAAAAAGGTGTCCCCAGCCCCTCTGCTGGGTGATAAGGAAAGTTTCTGCTGCTGTGGTGAAGCTGTTTTGTGTGGTCAGTCTGAATCAAGAAGTTTGTTAACAGAAGTGGCGAGCTGGTGGAATTACCTGGAAGCTTTCCTGGCTTGGTGTCACACACTTGGGGACCTGCAGGAGCTGCCAGAGCCCAGAGAGGGGCATGAACAACCTTGGTGGGTGATGGAGATCCTCATGAACAACCTTGGTGGGTGATGGAGATCCAAGGGGTACTTGAAATCAGCACTAAAAAAAATTTTTCCCCCCTCCAAAACAGGGAAGTTTTCAAGGTTAAAAAATAGAAACTTCTTTAAAAGAAGTTTTTCTGTCTTTGAGGCAGGTGAGGATTTGGTGATGGAGATCCAGGGGGTGCTTTCCCTCCCCAAACCGAGCAGTTTTCAAGGTTAAAAAATAAAAACTTCTTGAAAAGTTCTTCTGTCTTTGAGGCAGGTGAGGGTGGGTGATGGAGATCCAGGGAGTGCTTGGAATCAGCCCTAAAAGTTGGTTTTCCCCTCCCAAAATAGAGCAGTTTGGAAGGTTAAAAATTAAGTCTTGAAAAGAAGTTTTTCTGTCTTTGAGGTAGGTGAGGAATTGGTGATGGAGATCCAGGGGGTGCTTGGAATCAGCCCTAAAAGTTGGTTTTCCCCCCAAAACTGAGCAGTTCGGAAGGTTAAAAAATAAAAACTTATTGTAAAGAAATTTTTGTCTTTGAGGCAGGTTGGTGATGGAGATCCAGGGGCTTAGAATCAGCCCTTAAAGTTGGTTTTTCCCCCCAAAACGGGGCAGTTTTGAAGGTAAAAAAATAAAAACACATTGAAAAGAAGGGTTTTTTTTGTCTTTGAGGCGGGTGAGGAGTTGGACACTCTTCAGGAAAACTCATGGAAACTTTTGTTTCAATGAACATTGAGGAGTCTCCCTTTTCCACTTGGCTCCTGGAAAGGTGGGGAGGGGGAAAGATGGAAAAAGCTTCGATGTTTTTCCCTGGCCAATTTTGGGAAGTTTCTTTTCCCAGCAAAGCCCTCGCTGGAAGCCTCTGTCCAGCTCTGCCAGGCTGAGCCCTAAATCTGCGGGATGGGAGCTGGGACAGGAGCTGCCAGCTCACCTGGGCATTTTTTGGGGAGGATTTCTGGGATTTTGCACAAGTGAGAGGTGCAGAAGCAGGGAAGGAGCAGCATTCAAGGCTGAGTGAGAAATTGAGGGCCAATATTGCAGCAGTGTGGTGAGGAGAGTGACTCCAGGAAGGAGCGATCCCTCAGGCACTGGGCTGACAGTATAAATAGCTCTGGATGCTTTAAAACAAATACAGAATCATTTATTTAGCTCAGCACTCTGGAGCTTCGCCAAGGCTGTGCTAATTATATTGTATCTTGTTTTTATCATCTGTGTTACAAACGATTTCTTGTGCCAAAATGTCTGGACTCAGCTTCTCTCCCAGTATCCCGTTCCCACTTTAGGTTTTCTGTCCATCTTTTCCTTTTTCCTTGAGTTTTCCAGTTTCTGGGGAAAAAAAAATCTCAGTTGTGATTCCCTAAAAACGGGGAAAAAGGGGGGAAAAATTGATTAAAGTGCACCATGATGCCAACACACTCTGCTGTGCATCCCCATGGATATGCAGGAGGGTTTGTCCTTTCAGAAGGTTTTCAGGAGGTTTTCTGTGACTGGAAATCTTGCAAAGAGCAGCTGCACCATGAAGGAAAAAGGGATTTTGTGCAGGGATGTTCAGTGAGGAGGTGCTGGAGGCAAAGGAGGGGGTTTGGGGTTTGCAGAACTGGGAGGGAGAAGAGCTGCAGCGATGGGAGATAAGAATAAAGAGGATGCAGAGGGTGCTCAGATGCAAAAGGAGAATAAGGGGAAAAAGGTAGCTGGGACAAAAGGGGTCAAAAGGGCACAGAAAATAAGAAGTGGAGCAGAGGAGCAAGAGTTTCCATGCTGCAGTTTTTGTGAGATAAAGACAGAGATCAGTTTAAAACACTACCAGAAGAAACCTCAGAAATGATAAATTTTTATGATTCTGAAGACAAAGCAATTCAGATTGAATTTTTTTTTTTTTTACATTTAGCGAAACTTTCCCCCTTGAACACTTGAATAGAATTGCTGAGGCAGAGGATGCTCTGTCTAAAGGGGCTCTGGGCATCCCACAGCTCAGGGGGGCAGGAAGGAGCTGGGGGGGGTTGCCAAGGGCAGGGGGTGCTCAGAGTGACTCAGGGACCCTCAGGGTGGTTTAGGGACCCCCAGGGTGACTCAGGGACCCTTAGGGTGGTTTAGGGACCCTCAGGGTGACTCAGGGACCCTCAGGGTGGTCAGGACCCTCAGAGTGACTCAGGGACCCTCAGTGTGGTCAGGGACCCTCAGAATTACTCAGGGACCCTCAGAGGGACTCAGGGACCCTCAGAGCAGCTCAAGGACCCTCAGTGTGGTTTAGGGACCCTCAGAGTGACTCAGAGACCCTCAGGGTGGTTTAGGGACCCTCAGGGTGACTCAGGGACCCTCAGGGTGGTCAGGGGCCCTCAGGATGGCTCAGAGACACTCAGGGTGGTTTAGGGACCCTCAGAGCAGCTCAGAGACCTCCTGTGTAGCTCAGGGACCCTCAGAGTGACTCAGGGACCCTCAGAATGGCTCAGGGTCCCTCAGAGCAGCTCAGGGACCCTCAGAATTACTCAGGGACCCTCAGAGCAGCTCAGGGACCCTCAGAGGAGCTCAGGGACCCTCAGGGTGACTCTGGACCCTCAGAATGGGTCAGAGATCCTCAGTGTGACTCAGGGACCCTCAGAGAGACTCTGGAACCCTCAGGGTGGCTCAGGGACCCCTAAAGTGGCTCTGGGACCCTCAGAGGAGCTCAGGGACACGGGTCTGGCTGTAGCCCCCATCAGATGCTCCCTGCACACGCAGCTGAGGAGAGAAGTCACTCACCCAGAGATGACAAAGGGGGCCTTGCTCTCGAGGCCTGAGCTGCTGCTGAAACACTCTTTGAACTCTTTGAGGTTTCTTTGGTTCCTTTCTTTTTCCCCTTTTTTCTTTTTTTTTTTTTTCCTCCTTGTGGGTTTTTGCTTTCTTCTGAAGAACAAAAAAGTAACTTCCCATGCAGATCTGGCCTGTGTGGGACAAGGACTCTTTTGAACTATTTTCCATACTGTCCCTATTCAAAAGAATCTTCTTGCAGCTTCCTGAGGAGCCCTGACAATGTTCCATTTGGGGAAAGACACGGGGAGAACAGGATTACAACTGGGCAGAGCACACTGAGGCATTCCTGAGGGAAATCCTGCTCTGTTCCCTGCCCAGTGGTGAAACAGAGCTGAGCACTGAAATTCTCCTCGTGTTCATTCAGCTGCGTGTGTGTAATAGAATTATTCTTCCTTATTATTGGTTATTATTGTGCTTTGTATCATCAGAGGATGTGCAATTCCTGCTCAGCCTGAGGCCCCTGATGCCAAAAGTCATGTCCAGAGTGGGAAAGATCCCAAGTTAGAGCTGGTCAGAAGCCCCTGGCATGTTTTCCACATAAACATCTCCAATGTATGGTTTCCTCAGCGAAGATATTAAGTCTGTTCCTATTTTAAACAAAGCCTATTTTTAATGCTGTGGATGAAAATAAATAAAAATACAACACGCTGGCATTTCCTTCCCATAGGATCTGGACATCTGGGGGGTTGTGCTTTGCCAGTTCTCCCCTGAAAAAAAAAAAGGGGAGTCCAAATGTGTGTGTGGAAGGAGCACAAAACGGATTTAGCTCTGTGGGAAGCTGAGGAAAAGGTGACAGAGTGACCACAGGGCAAATAAAACGTGGGTGAATCCAGGAATGGGATCCCAGGAATGAACATGCTGTGCTTCTTTCCATAAAATTCATTTTAACCTGGGGAAATGGCGGGGGAAACCTCAGCTTGGAGCTGTCCCCCAGCGAGAGCACCCCAATTACCCGAGGGTTTGGGAGGGGAGGCGCTGCCACAGGAAAACGGGAGGAAGATTTCCCGTGGATTCCCAAACACAGAGGAGGTGCCCGCGGCTCTGGCTGGGAAATTCGATCCCGGAGGGTGAGGAGGGGTCGGGGCCAGCCCTGCCCAGGGCTGCCTCTCCCCCTGCTCTGCTCAGGGATGCTCAGCAAAGCCCTGCCTTGATAAGAACTTGTTGGAACCCTGGGTGCTGAGAATTTCAGACTTTCTGTGCTGACAGGCTCTGACCCCCCAGAGAACACTGCATTGACCTGGGGCCGTGGAGAAGGCTTCCAAAATGGAATGGCAGAACTGGGATTGTGGGTGTGGAGTTTGAATAGAAGTGTGTGGTGTCACAGGGTGGAAAACTTAGAGTTTAAGGGTTTTAGAATATAGTGATATATATAAAGCAAGATGGAGGTTTTAGGGTGGAGGCTGGTCCTTCTTCCTCACCTTCTTCTTCACCTTCT
Organism: Calcarius lapponicus; assembly: GCA_039654755.1. Classification (NCBI taxonomy): domain Eukaryota; kingdom Metazoa; phylum Chordata; class Aves; order Passeriformes; family Fringillidae; genus Calcarius; species Calcarius lapponicus. Next base: position 15,299,294 of record JBBFKN010000017.1, read on the forward strand.
TCTCTCCTTCTTCACCTTCTTCTCTCTTTCTTCTTTACCTTCTTCTTGTCCTTCTTGTCCTTCTTCTTCAACTCTTCTTCACCTTCTTCTTCTTCTTCTTCTTCTTCTTCTTCTTCTTCTTCTTCTTCTTCTTCTTCTTTTTCTCCTTCTCCTTCTCCTTCTCCTTCTCCTTCTCCTTCTCCTTCTCCTTCTCCTTCTCCTTCTCCTTCTCCTTCTCCTTCTCCTTCTCCTTCTCCTTCTCCTTCTCCTTCTCCTTCTCCTTCTCCTTCTCCTTCTCCTTCTCCTTCTCCTTCTCCTTCTCCTTCTCCTTCTCCTTCTCCTTCTCCTTCTCCTTCTCCTTCTCCTTCTCCTTCTCCTTCTCCTTCTCCTTCTCCTTCTCCTTCTCTTCTCCTTCTCCTTCTCCTTCTCCTTCTCCTTCTCCTTCTCCTTCTCCTTCTCCTTCTCCTTCTCCTTCTCCTTCTCCTTCTCCTTCTCCTTCTCCTTCTCCTTCTCCTTCTCCTTCTTCTCTTCTCCTTCTCCTTCTCCTTCTCCTTCTCCTTCTCCTTCTCCTTCTCCTTCTCCTTCTCCTTCTCCTTCTCCTTCTCCTTCTCCTCCTCCTCCTCTCTCCTCCTCCTCCTCCTCCTCCTCCTCCTTCTTCTCCACGGGTTTAGGTGGTTTTGTGTAACTGGATAAAAAACTCCACATTGCAGGCCACGGGTGGTTGGTTATTGGGTTAAAAGTAAAAATAATTTAGGTGTCATTTCTTAATTGGACAGTTTATCCTTAAAAGGCCTTGTAGAGAGAGATACAGCTCCATTTTTAGTTTGTTAGAGTGAAGTGCTGTAGAACTCAGGGTTTGTGAGACTCTAATATAGATAAGAACTAACAAACAACTGAGTCCCAACAAGAAATACCATCTCACACATTTAATCCCGACCCTGACAGAAAAGAAGCAAAGACTCCTCATGCCTAAATGAGGCTAATGATGGCTTCTCCTGGGTAATGCAGAGCAGAAGTTCAAAGCCTGGTTTTACTGTGCACAAAGTCCAAATACCTGCCAAGGCTCTTTGATGAAGTGTCTTTGTCAGAACGATTAAATGAAGGTTAAAAAGGCCAGACCTTTTCTCAACATGTTTGACTTGCTCTTTCTTTCCTCTCTTCAAGGTGTCTTCATGTTACATTTATCTGCTTCATGAATTCTTTATTACACTAATCAGTCCTGATGTACAAACTCATTAGAAAATGAGCTGGAAATGTAAGATCTGTCAAATTTCAGAGACTTCTGACATCGTTAGACTCAAGGGCCTTTTTGCAGGGAAAGGGGAGAAAGCAAAGAAGCTAATGAGGAAATGTCAGATAATGTAGAAGTCAATCCATTTGGCGATGAAGTTTTACAAAGTTCAGAGGGAAAATCTGCAACATTACCAGGGCAAACACTTATTTTATTTTTTTTTAATTTAAATTTTGGACAGAAGAATTTTTTCTTCCTGGGGTTTCTGCACACTTCTTGTTTGGTTTTGCAATCGACATTTTAAATCAGTTTACTGTGTTGCTTTTCTAGTGATGACACAGAAATGAAAGGGAAATAATTATTTTAAGGAGATTTCTTAATTAGATGAATTTAAAATGTGCATTTTGGGGTTTGTGCCGGCTGAAATCACTGCCCCAACAGGCAGGTGCTGTAGGGATGCTCAGGGAAATGAGCAGTGCTTTGAAAAGACCTTAGATGGGTGAGATCTGCCAAACCAGGAGGTGACAAATCTTGTCATGAGCTTAACCTAAGGAGAAAGAGGTGAAAAAAAGGAACAGTGGTGGAGAGAGAAGGAACTTGGCTGTGGTCACACACAGGTCTGTGGCTCTGAGAACCCCACAGTGTCCGTGCCCTGCTCACTCCATCTCACTCCTCCCTCTGTGCAGGACCTGCTCAGGGAGCTGAGCAAGCTCAAAGTGAGGAGAAATGATCAAATATCAGCACAGAGAACATCTCATGGCACTGGAGATCAGCCTGCGGCCTTTATTCAGTGACGGTTCAGTATAAAGGTTAAATATAATGAACTTATTTGATTTTTAAATATTTCTTAATTTCAGCTCAGGTCACTGTTCAAATATAATATGAGTGGCTTGTGGAATTTGTTTAATTTTTATTTAATTCATCAGCTCACTGTTGGGAAAATTTGGGTTTGAGGATCTGGTTTGGGTAGGAAGGGGCCTTAGAGATCATCTTGTTCCAAACCCTTGCAATGGAATTGTTATCCATCCATCCATCCATCCATTCCATCCATTCCATCCATCCATTCCATCCATCCATCCATCCATCCATCCATCCATCCATCATCCATCCATCCATCCATCCATCCATCCATCCATCCATCCATCATCCATCCATCATCCATCCATCCCTCCATCCATCCATCCCTCCATCCATCCATCCATCCATCCATCATCCATCCATCCATCCATCCATCCATCCATCCATCCATCCATCCATCCATCCATCCCTTGTTATAATTATAATTATTATTCAAATAATTTTATTATTTTAGGGTGGCGGCACTTTGGGGGCAGTTTGGCCAAGGTTTGGGGTCCTGCTGCAGCCTGTGGGTGCATGGAGAGGGCAGGGCAGGGGTGAACTGCAGAACCCCTTTGAGGCAGAACTTCTGGGCCAGGCAGGGATGATTCATCTCAGAGAGTTCTCTTAAATCAGATTAGAGAGGGCAGGCCAGGGAAAGGGAAGGGGCTCTGTTCTGCTTTACAAATCAAACTCCATCACAAAGGTGTCAAAGAACTGGCACTTCCTTCTTGGTTCTTCCCCTCTTTCCTTCCCCTTTCTGCCTCTGGCTGCTGTCTTGCCCTTTTATTTTTTTTTTTTTCACAGACAAAACCCACATCTCAAATTCCTCTTTGAAGCTGCTCAGGTAAAGCCATTTTCACCAGTCCCTTAGGAAGGGGAAACTCTCTGGTGTTTGCTTTAGCTGTGGGTCTGAGCTCTGAGGAGCAGCAGAGCCATCCCCACCAGATTCCCACCCCACTGGATCAGGCTGGCTGCTGCAGACTCCTGGTAGGTGCTTCTATTTACTGATGGCTTAGCTTTGCAAGTCCCTTTATTCAGAGAAAAACTGGCTTTTCAAGCACAATTCTGCTTGAATTCTGCTTGAATTTTACACAATTCTGCTTGAATTCATCCTAAACATCCCCCCAGCTGTATCCCTGGGATGCTATCAGCCAGGTCTTTGGGACTCCTCAGTTGCCTCTCCTTTCCAGCTGCTGCTGGTTGTGTCTGTGTGCCTACCCAGAGGATATTAAAGGCTCTTTTTGCTGCCAAACAAAACCCACTTCTCTGCAGGTATGAAATCTAAGCACACACCTAAACTGTTGTTGTTGGCTCTGAGCTTTTACAGCCCCTGGCAACCCCTGACTTTGTCTTTAGGCTCTGTCAGAGCCTCAGCCTGGGACACCCACTCGGGTTTTGGATGGGATTCTCTGCATTGGGCTGAAGAGTTTTGCTCACCCTGTTCCCCATGGTCACTGCCCCCCTCTCAACACTTGCAGCTCCCCCAGAGCTTCTGTCCTGCAGTGTCACACCCAGGATGGCTGCAGAAATCAGGAAAAAAAAAGGAATATTCTAAATATTTTTAGATAAATATTAAATATTTTAAGTATTTTAGATTTATTAAATATCTAAAATATTTTAGGACAGTTTCAAAAAATTGCATTTTCTTTCACCAGAATGCAATTTTCTTTCTTTTTTTTATGGTACAAGGGAATTTTTAAACCAAACTTTTGGAATAATCCTCCTGCAGGAATTGCAGAGTTGTGTGAGTTTTACTCTCCAGAGCCTGGTTAGCTCTTGGTGATCTCCACTTGGGAACATTCAGCACTGCTGGTTCTCTGTCTTGCTGGTAATTATTCCTCCTGATAAGGTTTTTCTTCATTTGTTCATTCTTCTTTTCTTCATTTTCTTCTTTCTTCATCCACTTTTCTTCTTCATTTTATTTATTTTTCCTTTCTTTCTTTCTCTGCTCTTCCCCCACTCACTTGTTGCAGCTGGGATGGGAGGTGGATTTTATGTGCACAAACTTTTCCTTTGGAATTGCACACCACTTAATTTTTTTTCTGCAAATAATCATTCCACCATCAAACCAATAACGTTTAGATGAAAAAACATCCTTTGATACTTTTATTTTTGCCTCTCTGTTGGTACCAAAAGACACCAAATACACCAATATTAACACAATTTTCCTCATAAAGCTTAAAAAGAAAGCAGATGGAAGAAAAATTCTCCTTTCCCAGCACAATCTACCTGGGCTACCTTTGTCATCCAGCAAGTCTCAGGTAGTTTTCACTCCTTGAGACACCTTTGGGCTCTTTCTGAGTGAGTTCAAAGACATTTCTGGGCCCTGGATGGGGAAGTTTACATTTCTGCCAAGTGCACGGTGATAAAGGGGAGACTTTGATCCCTTGGCCCGTCAGTTGTGCCTCATGTGCCGGGCCAGGACAAAAGTCTCAGGGCATTTCCCTCGACAAAGGGAAGTTTTGCATCTGGAGCAGCCAGAGCAGGGTTGTTCCTGGAGGGATTTATTTGGATAATTTATTTTTATTTATTTCTTTTAACCCTAACCGAGTTCACCTGGATTGTCCAGCAGCTGCTGCTGAGAAATAAACACAATTTCACAACACAAATTTTTTAGAGGCTCTGCAGGAATTTGGGAGCAAACCCACACCTGCAAGGACTATCAATAGAAGCCCTGCCACTGCTGCGTTCTGCAGCTTAGACAGACAAATTCCCCCTATAATTTTTAAGTGGATTATTAGAGGGAAAGGAGCAATTCCACCAAGAGTTAGTGCTGCTGCCAAAACGCAGCAGTTGGAAAGCAAAGGAGCCTCCTGGATCCCTTGTACTTTTATGTCAGCCTGACCTGGGGCTGGGGAAATTCTGGGTGCTTGGAACAAAAACCCATTAGAGAAACAAGCTGAGCCTCGGTGTCCAATCACCGCCGTGTCACTCCTGGCTCTGGGCAAAGACTGCTCAAGGGCAGAGGGGGTTTGGGCTCCTGCTCCAAGTGCTTTGTGCTGCTCAACTCCTGAGCAGACAGCAAACAGCCCGACCAGCTGGGCTTTCAATGTGCCCCACCGTGGAGGATGTGCTGAGGTTGTTTTGGGGGTTATTTAACACCTTTTTTGGTTATTTTTGGGTTTTTTATTTTGGGTTTCTTGGTTATTTTGGGGTTATTTAACACCTTTTTTGGTTATTTTGGTTTGTTTTTTTTTTATTTTGGGGTTATTTAATACCTTTTTATGCCTGCTCAGGGCAGCTGGGTGTGGTTTGTGCTGAGCTGAGCTTAGCTAGGCTGGCCAGGGGAGGCAGGGCTGAGATTTGGGAAGGCAGAAGTCCAAGGTTTGGGTTCAGGAAAAGAGGATTTGGGTTCAGGAAAGGAAGATTTGGGTTCAGGAAAAGAGGATTTGGGTTCAGGAAAGGAAGATTTGGGTTCAGGAAAGATTTGGGTTCAGGAAAGTTGGATTTCTGCCTCTGGCACCACCCTGCAGGATGCCCCTGGTGTGGCCACAGCTTCTCTTTGCTCTGCAATGTAAAATCCACCAGCAATGAAAGGATTTGTTGGTTCTTTGAGGGGGAAAAAAACCCCTCTTATTAACAAATCAGATCCTTTCAAGGAGGTCTCTGGGAGTCCCTGCAGCACAAATTCACCCCAGAGGAGTTCAGGAAACCTCAGCTGGGTGGAGCAGCCGGCAGTGCTCCCCTTGATCAGCAATCTGAGCCCCAAATCCCAGCTCAAGGTGGATTTTCCCTTCAGGTCCTGTGTCCCTTACAGGTGCTGGCTTGGCTGTGGCCACTAGCATGGTTATGAAATAAGTTTGATTGAATCAATTTGATGGAATAAATTTGAATGAAAAAATTTGAATTTTATGGCGCATATCTAGAACTCTAAGCTGTCCTGCCACCACAAAGTCCCTCCCGGTTTTCAGGCATGTACTGATTAATTTTCCTTCTACTTTCCTCATTTCCTGTAAGTGCTGGGCCAGACAAAAGAGCCGTAAAAGTTGCAAGGCACAGTTTGATGTCCCCAAGTGAAACTGGGGCAGCACTGACCCCCAGGAGAACACTGCATTGACCTGAGGCTGTGGAGAAGCTTCCAGAATGGAATGGCAGAACTGGGATTGTGGGTGTGGGGTTTGAATAGAAGTGTGTGATGTCACAGGGTGGGAAACTTAGAGTTTAAGGGTTTAGAATATAGTGATATATATAGAGCAAGGTGGAGGTTTTAGGGGGGAGGCTGATCCTTCTTCTTCACCTTCTTTTCTTTCTTCTTCTTCTTCTCCGTCTTCACCTTCTTCTTCTTCTTCTTCTCCTCCTTCTTCACCTTCTTCTCCATGGGTTTAAGTGGTATTGTGTAATTAGATTAAAAAATCCCCATTGCAGGCCATGAGTAGTTAGTTATTAAGTCAAAAGTAAAAATAATTTAAGTGTCATTTCTTAATTGGACAGTTTATCCTTAAAAGACCTTAGAGAGAAAAAAAAAAAAAGAAACAAGAAATACCATCTCACACGTTTAATCCCGACCTGAACAAAAAAGAAGCAAAAGATCCACAAAGCCAGAGGTGCTGGGAGTGTCAAACCCTGCTGCAGCTCAGGGGGGAGGTGTTGAAAAGGTTCCCAGGGACCTCAGAGGAGGCTGAGATGGGTTCAGAGGAGTCAAGGACAAAATCAAGAGGGCAGAGAGTGCAGACAGGGATGAGCTGGGTCTGCTGTTTAAATTCTTTTGTTTTGAGATTTTATTTTTCTTCCCCAAACTGGAGGGTCCTGGAGGTTTGCTGACAGAAATCCTGGCAGTTCTGGGCTGGAAGTTCCCAATCTGTTCTTAAATTTGGGGTCAAATTGCAACAAATAATGAAATAAACCCCAAACAACTCCCCCCTCCCTCATCCCCCACAAAAAAAACCCCAAGAAACCCCAACAAATAAACACCAAAAAACCCAAAAAAAACCAACCAAACAAAAAAAAAACCACACCAAAAGCCCAACCAACTAAAAAGCCCAACTGAAAACCTTAAAATGCTCCATAAAACCTTTTCTTTTCATTCCTTTTCAAGGCATTTCCATTTAAAGGCCACTCAGAGCCCCCCTTTCACCCAGCTGATCTCATTAAAGGCGCTGAAGAGCTGAAGTGACTCCTCAGGGACTTGAACTTGTCCTTGAAGGAGCCGAAAATTCCAAATGTGATGCTGAGGAAATCCTAAACTATTCCCTTCCACGTCCTCCTGCTGGTGTGTGCTGAGGCTTGAAGGATCTGGTTGCTTTCTGGGTAGATTTTCTTAAATTTTAGGAAGAAAAACGACATTTAACTGCCAATTAAATGTGGGCAGATTTAATTACGCAAAGTGCCATCGTGGGTAATTCGTGTGCACTCTGCAGTCACTTGTGGTGCTCTCACACCTCTCACACTGTTCAATTCCTGCCTAAAAAAATCTTGCCAACTTCTTAATTTTTGCTGTGGATAATGGAAAGCTGAAAATTTGGAAATTTAGTGATTTCAGGCAGGGATAATTCCCAGTATTCCAGGGTCCTCCAAACCATGTCCAACCCGGCCTTGGACACTTCCAGGGATCCACAGCTCCTCTGGGAATTCCATCCCAGATCCTCCCCGCCCTCCCAGGGAAGGATTGCATCATTTGAGATACATTTTATATTTTAGGAAGAAATTAATCTTCCTCAGGTCTGGCACTAAAAGGTGTTGGGAAGGTGTTGGGGCACCTGCTGCCTTTTGCAGCTGTTGGAGCTCCCATTGTGCTCTGCCATGGCACCTCAGGTATCTTCACTGGGCAAACACACAACACCAGCTTTTTACCCCCCAAAAAAGGCTTTTTTGGATAAAAAATCCACATTGCAGGCCCCGAGTTATGAAATTATTAAGTCAAAAATAAAAATAGTTATTAAGTCAAAAGTGAAAATAGCTATTAAGTCAAAAATAACAATAAGTTATTTTATTTAAATGTAATTTTATTAATGTTAAGTGTCATTTTTTAATTAGACAGCTGATCAGCCATTTCTTTATTAAGCTAATAAAGTTTATAATATAATAAGGCATATATAAAGTTTATATATATAAAGTTTATACTATAATAAGCCTTATATATATATATATAAAGTTTAGCCTTATATAGAAAGTTTATAATACAATAAGCCTTATTTAGGCTTTGAGCTGCTTTTATTCATTAATTTTCGGGAATTCATTTAGGCAGCGCATACCTAAGGGTGAGCAGGGCCGCTCTAAACAACAACCACAGCAGAACAACCGAGGAGCTTCAGGAATAAATGGGATTTTAGTGTCCTCGGGAGGTGACAATGCCACCCTGCCCTGCCCACTGCAGATAGCGCTGGCATCCGCTCCCTCCCGGCATTTCTCCCAGATGAGTTCAACTTTTCTCCCCCTCCCCTTTCCTTTCTCTTCTTCTCCACCTCCCTCCCTCCCTCCCTTGCCTGGTCCTTGACAGAGGCGCAAACACTTCTTAAATGAGAGATAGTGGCTTCCATCCAATGGAGCCCCGGTTAATCACCGAACATCGTGGGAAAAGCACAAGATGAGGGCCGAGAAACAGCCCATTGTCTGGGCAAGATTAAAGCCCCAAAAGCCGTATTGTCTACTGAGGGGATAAATCTTCCTGCTGTCACTCAAGCACTGAATTAAATTCCCCTTCATTTCTAAAGGGGCTTATCTGTCCTGAATAGGCTGTTGCGCCACAAGCGTAAGGGAACGTATTAAGTGAGCTCCTGTCTTGGGCACCTTCACAAATAGACGAAAAAACAGGAGCAAATCTGCGAGGGGCGGGCGGCAGGGGGGACGAGCAGGAGAGCTCTGGGCAGGGGGAAGAGAGGAGGGATGCTAATTGTTGTTATTGCAGGAGGAGGGGGCGGATGGAGCCCCCTGTGCGCTTCCTCCCATTGCCACAGGAGAGGAGGAGCAGCTCGGAGCATCCCCCGGTGCTTGTGCAGCCCAGGGAGTGGCAGTGACACTCTTCGGGGTCCCCCAAGAATGGAGCCCTCTGTGTGCTTCCTCCCATCACCACAGGAGGTGGTGGCTCTGAGCATCCCTTGGTGTCTGTGCAGCCCAAGGAGTGGCAGTGACACTCTTCAGGGTCCAGAAGAATGGAACCAATCTTTAAGTGATGCCAGGGCTGGGGTTTGGAGTGGTGGCACCATCCAGGTTTTTGGGGAGGGGTTTGGTGGTCCTTTAGGAAGGACACTGAGATGTTTGAGCAGAGGGTCCCCAAGGATGGAGCCCCCTGTGTGTTTCCTCCCATCACCACAGGAGTGGCTCTGAGCATCCCCCGGTGCTTGTGCAGCCCAAGGAGTGGCAGTGACACTCTTTGGAGTCCAGAAGAATGGAACCAATCTTTGAGTGATGCCAGGGCTGGGGTTTTGGGGTGCTGACACTACCCAGGTTTTTGGGGAGGGGTTTGGTGGCATTTAGGAAGGACATTGAGACGTTTGAGCACCTCCAGAGGGTCCCCAAGGATGGAGCACCCTGTGCGTTTCCTCCCATCACCACAGGAAAAGTGAGCAGCGTCCTTCAGTGCTTGTGCAGCCCAGGGAGTCTCAGAGATACTTTTTAGGGTCCCCAGGGGTGAAAGCAGGCTTTGGGTGGTCTCAGGGCTGGGGTTTGGGGTGCCCTGGTTTTTGGGCAGGTTTGGTGGCATTTTGGAAGAACATTGAGATGTTTGAGCACCTCCAGAGGGTCCCCAAGGATGGAGCACACTGTGTGCTTCCTCCCATCACCACAGGAAAAGTGAGGAGCAGCTCTGAGAGCATCCCTCAGTGCTTGTGCAGCCCAGGGGTGGCAGTGACACTCTTTAGGGTCCCCAGAAGTGGAACCAGCCTTTGGGTGATTCCTGGGCTGGGGTTTGGGGTGCCCTGGGTTTTGGGCGGGTTTGGTGGCATTTAGGAAGGACATTGAGATGTTTGAGCACCTCCAGAGGGTCCCCAAGAGGAGAACACCCTGTGTGCTTCCTCCCATCACCACAGGACCGGCTCTGAGCATCCCTTGGTGCTTGTGCAGCCCAGGGAGTGCCAGGGTGACAGTGACACTCTTTAGGGTCCCCAAGGGTGGAACCAGCCTTTGAGTGATGCCAGGGCTGGCGTTTGGGGTGCTGGCACCATCCAGGTGGTTTGGGGAGGGGTTTTGGGTGGGTGTGGTGACATTTAAGGAGGACTTTGAGATGTTCGAGCACCTCCAGATGAGGACAGCTAGGTTGGTGAGGAGTTTGGAACACAAACCCTGTGAGGAACCACTGAGGGAGCTGGGGGTGTTCGGCCTGGAGAAAAGGAGACTCAGGGGTGACCTTGTCACTCTCTGCAGCTCCCTGAAAGGTGCCTGTGCTCAGCTGGGGCTGGGCTCTTTCTCCAGGAACTGACAGAACCAGAGGACACAGCCTTAAGCTCCATCAAGGGAAATACAGGTTGGAGATCAGGATAAAGCTTTTCCAGAAAGGGTGATGAAGTTCTGCAATGCCCAGGGAGGTGGTGGAGTCCCCATCCCTGGGTGTGTTTAACAGAGCCTGGATGTGGCACTGGGTGCCAGGGTTGAGTTGAGGTGTTGGGTCTGGGTTGGACTCTTGAAGGTCTCTCCCAACCCAGTCATTCTGTGATTCTGTGAATTCTGTGAATTTCGGCTCAGCTGCCCTCAGGGGCCGAGCTGGGTGGGAGCTGGAGGAGCAGGGATGTTGGGAGAGGTCTAAAGTTTCCAGGAGCCTACAGGCACTGCCACCACTGCTGCCACCCTGAATGCTTCCTCTGGGTGCTGCCAGGGTCCCAGCACTGTGAGGACAGGGGACACACATTTGTGACACTGGGATCTCCTCCTCCTCCTCCTCCTCCTCCTCCCCCTGAGCTCACCCTCACACCATTCCCAGCTGGTTCTGCTGATGCCTTGTGAAGGCTGCCCTAGAACAGAGACTGGATGGATTTAAAGAATAAAGCAGGGATTTATTAAAAGGATTTCCTTCTCAATGCATCCACCTTGGGCAGCACAAGAGCCCAGCCAGGGCTACACCCAAGATGAACCAAAATGGTCCCAAAATGAACCCAAGATGAACCAAAATGGTCCCAAAACGCACGACCATTCACAGGGTCTCTCACTTTTATAAGTTCTGCTCCATTTGCATCTTGGACTTAATTGTCCAATTCCAGCTTTAGCTGATGAAGTCCCATCCCTCTTGTTTTTCTCTCTTCAGCCCATGTTGTTTGTGCTCCTGGGCTGAGATTTGGATCATTTGTCCTTGGTCCCCAGCTGGAGCAGGAATTGTTTTGTCTCCCTGCTCTGTGCACAGAGCTCACCATCCCCTCATATAAAGCCAAGACCCACCCACTAAAGCAGCACAGAATTTGAAAAATAGAAAAGCTAAAACCTGAGGCATCACTGCCATCCCATCTTGAGGGGATGAATGTTGTCCCACTCTTTTTGGGGGCTCAGAGCAGCGTTTTTGGACTGCAGCAGGGAGGGACAGGCCCGGCTGGTTGGTGGCACTCAATGAGCTCAGGGTGTTGAATGTTCTGCTCTCTGTGGAGTCCCAAGGGCTGGAGGTCCAGCTCCCTTTGCACTCCCATGATGGTCTCATTCCTCTCCAGCTTGGTTTTAACCCAAAGAAAGAGCAAAAAACCTCTTTTTTATTCAAGTTAGCTGCTATTCCTTGGTACCAAACCGGAACAATTGCACCAAACCAGGCTGGGGGTGATACCATCAGGACAATGGAGGTGAGACTGAATTCTGCCTCTTTGTTGATACTATTTCTATTTTTTCCCCCTCTCTGATTGAAATTTATTATTTTTTATTACCCTTTCTGTGCCTCTGGTGATGCCTGGGCTGTGTGATGCTGTGTTTGTTGTTAGCCTGGTTAGTTTCTATTTCTGCACATGAAAAAAAAATCCTTATTGCAATAAAAGGCTGGTCTTGAACTGGTCCTGAATGTAAGCTGAGGGTGCTGCTGGCTGGGCATTCCCAATGCAAATGCCAGCAGTATTTCTGTTTTATTTACCACATAAAGCGTGAACCAAGTGAAACATGCCCAGCACAGCTTTGCAGCTTCCCAGGCAGACAGTTAAACCTCACCTCGGGGCTGGGCTGGTGGATTAGAGGCGGCCTTGGTGAGATTTGGGAAGTGCTAAACAGGATTTTCTGCATCCTGAGTGGAGTTTCCTCTTGTTGATAGGGTTTAATGCTCCCCTGTACAAATCTCTCACTGTGCAAATACCTCCAATCTCTCCTTTTAGCCACCCAAACAAGTGGGTTTACACCTGCTTACCAGATTAATTTAATTAGCCAAAAATGGAGTGAAAGAACTGCCTGGAGAACAATAGTTCCCAAAGAACTGGGTTGGTTTTTTTTTTCCATTTCTTGTTGGTTCTGGTAATCTGGGGAAGCTGGGTTGAGATATTATTTCTCTGAGCTTCCTGGCTTCTTGTTCCAGTACACAAACTTGAGAAAATAAATGGTCAGAGCAATGTTTTGAGCGTTTTCTTTTCATATTTGGAATAATGCAAAAAAAAAAACTTTTCCCAAACTTCCCATGAAAGAACTGATCTAGGTCCTTGCTATCTCAGGTAATACAACCTATTTATTGTCTAAAATTGACTCAGTTCTCAAGGAAAACCCAGAGTTGTTCTTCCACAGAATTTGTGTTAATTCATGAATGCAAGAAGGTTTGGGAGGACATTCCTGGAGGTGGGATCAGTGCCTTGGTGTAGTTTTTTTACCTGCTGCTCACCTGTGCAGGGATGGCCAACATGGGGAATTGGAGCTTTGGGGCAGAACTCAGAGCCCAACCCTGCTCTGGCTCCCTCAGAATCCCCCATTCCAAACACTCTGGATTTGGTTTCAGCACAAATTATTTAATAATTTCAGTAACCTTAAATATTCATTTCAATTTCCCCCTTACTCTGAAGACTTTTATTTACAAATCAAGCCTCTCATTTGAGCAATGTTCTCAAGCTAAAAAAGGAGCTGTTTAGTCAATGCCAAACTGCCTTTTCACACTGATGCTCCTTTGCCATTTTAGATTTTAAAGACACCAGACAGATCCCTGCTTTAATACACAGAATCACAGAATAATGAGGTTGGAAGAGACCTCTAAGATCATTGAGTCCAACCTATGCCCTAACACCTCAACTAGACTATAGCATCTATATTTTCTATATTTCCATCTATATTTTCTATTAACATCTATATTTTCTATTAAATAGAGTTGTTTGGAGGTACACTGGATTGGCCAATGTAAAACCACTGAATAATATTCATTAATTTGGTTAAAATTCAGCTGATGTTTCCCTATTGAATCGAGGTCATGGGCTGCTCCATTTATTTTCCTCCATATTCCCAAATCTTTTTGGAAAACAGCACAAGCTTTCCTTAAAGCACCTTCTGAGCCCTCCATAATGCTACTTTCAAAGTAATTTGTATTTAAAAATAATAATAACAAGCAAACAAACTTGTCAGCCCATGGGATGCTTCTGCCCCGCAGCTTAATGGCGAAGGTCTTTATACAGCCAAATCCAGCAGCTTTCAATAACAAAGGATGAAATTCATGAAACAAATTGCTCCTCTCCTCACAAGTCACACTCTCGTGTGCCAGGGGAAAGATGTGTTGATAACATTCAAAGAGTTTGGTCGCCGATGAATTGTAAATTCCCACCGAGGCTGTGAACAGCGTGGGGCTGGCCACAGAATGCTCTCAGATTGGGGCATTCACCACTTCATTCTTGCAGCACTTTTAGGATAAGAGCTAAGGAACACCACGGGGAGATTTTGGTAGGCAGCCTCGAGGGGGGATATATTAAAAAAAAAAAAAAAAAGAGGAGGGAAAAAAAAAAGGAGCAAAATATGCAGAGGCGATTTAATGAACATCCAGGGCTCTTTAGAGCAGAGCTGAGAGCTCTGGCTGAGACTTTGGGGGCAGGGGAACAAAGGACAAACGCTCCTGGCTTTCCTGCCTGACAGAAGGGAGCAGTTCCCAGCCTCTGGCTGGTCCTCACCCACCAGGAGTGGCACTGGGCAGGCTCTGGGAAGGTGGGACACAACTTTGGGCTTGGAGCACCTTGGGAATCTCCTGCTGGTGGGATTGAAGGAGCATGGAGATGTTCTTGAGTGCTCCTGTCTGTCCCACCAGTGTCGCTTGGGGCTGTGGTGTCTGTACAGGCTTGCCCAGGGCAGGGTGCCCATGGATTCCCTGGAATAATTTGGGATGTGGGCAGATGCTGGTGCTTTCCCAGGTGGTGGTTGGCTTTTCTCTCTGAGCCCCCGTGAGTGCAGAGCTGGGACAGCACTCAGATGAGCCCAGGGGGTTTTTGTGGGAGGATCCTGCGCTGAAAGCTTGAGGAAACGTGGCTTTCACAGAAATAAAAATGGTGGAATTCTGCTCTTTAGTTTTCCTCAGTTACGGCTTTTTAGATCTTGGAATTACCCAATTCAACTTGGCCCTGACAGACCTCCAAGTGACCAAAGCGGGGAAGGATGGCTCCTTGTGCCTTTTGGGGACCTCCAAGTGACAAAAACAGGGAAGGGTGGCTCGTTGTTTCTTTTGGGGACCTCCAAGTGACAAAAGCAATGAAGGATGGCTCTTTGTGCTACTTGGGAATCTACAGGTGACAAAAGCAGGGAAGAGTGGCTCGTTGTGTCTTTTGGGGCCCTCCAAGTGACAAAAGCATGAAAGGATGGCTCATTCTGCCTTCTGGGGCCCTCCAAGTGACAGAAGCAGGGAAGGATGGCTCGTTGTGCCTTTTGGGGCCCTCCAAGTGACAAAAACAGGGAAGGGTGGCTCTTTGTGCCAGTTAGAAACCCTCAAGTGACAAAGGTGGGTAAAGGTGGCTCATTCTGCCTTTTGGGGCCCTCCAAGTGACAGAAGCAGGGTAGGATGGCTTCCCGTGCCACTTGGGCTGACCCCCTCCCTAATTCCAGCCCGTTTGGAGCCTGCCCTCCTGCATCCCAGCCCTGAGCCCTGCAGCTGGGACTCCAGGCAGGGCAGGGGAGGGGGACCCAGCAGCTGGGAGCTCTTCCCCCAGGTCAGGACACTGGTGCAGGCCCCAAAAGGGTTAACAAACAAAGTGCCTGGATGGCTTTGTTCCCCGGCAATCTAATCAGATGTTAACCTACAGTCTATATCCAAGCAATCCTTTCCTTATGATAGTGATTAGTATTACACTGGGAATGAATAGAGCGAGGAAGGATTCCTATGGTAACCTTCAAAATGCATTCCACCGGCAGGCTCTGCCTACTCGCAGTAATTACGTTCTTAACTCGCCTAACAAACGGCATGCTAATTAGCTGCTTAACCAGCCTCGGCTCATTATTACCAGGGTTGGGCAGGCTGGAGCAAAGTGACCCAGAGAGAGCAGGCCCCGCTTAAAAAAAAAATAAATAAAATAAAAATAATAGTAATCACAGGGTGTTTGTCAGATTGGCCGTGAGGATGGACCTCCTCCATGGCTGGACAAGCACTCAGCATGGAAGCTGCTGTGGAATTTGGCTCCCTGCAATGCCTGAGCCTCAGGCTGGTGCTGATGGTGAGCTCCAGGTGTCACTGGGGTTGTCCCAGGTTTGCTTGGAGCAGTGACTTTGTTCCCTGAGCGTGGCTGGGCCTTGGTGGCTTGGCAGAGCTCTCTCCTCCTCTCCTCTCCTTGGAATGACAGAATCCTGGAATGGTTTGGGTGGGAAGGGACGTGAAAGATCATCTCATTCCACCCCTGCCATGGGCAGGGACACTTCCCACTATCCCAGGTTGCTCCAAGCCCTGTCCAGCCTGGCCTTGGACACTTCCAGGGATGGAGCAGCCACAGCTTCTCTGGGCACCCTGTGCCAGGGCCTCCCCACCCTCACAGGGAAGGGTGATTTGCTCTAACCTGGTCTAATCAAAGTTGTTTTTTATTTTACTGAGTTTAAACTGAGTTAGCCATGGAAGTTTTGCTGTTTCAGATGAAAGCAGGCCTGGCTCGGTTCAGGGTTCCTTGATTCAGCTCCCTTTAGCTCTTTGGAAAGTTGGATGAGTGAATAAATTATGCCTGGGCACAAAGGACACGTTCTGAAGGAAACTGAGCTTCCTGCATTCCTGAAATGCACCAAAATCAAGGATGCTCGTCCCACTGGGCACTGCCCTCCACCTGTCCCATGGTTTTACAAAGTCTCTTGGCTGTTTTTTCTGGGACAACACATTCAGGGTAATTCCCTGGATGCGAAATTCCTCTTTTGGCAATTTCCTCCCTGGCAAAAAATTCCTCTTTTTGCCCCTGACAGGCACACACCATCCAGCCATCCCAATCTGGACTTGTGGTGTTCATTCTTTGAGGATGGAGGGGTTTCCTACAGCTGGGCAAGGCACCAGATTTGGGCAGGGCTGGCTGCTGGGATGCTCTGTCCATCAGGAATGTCCTGTGAGCCTCAGGATTGTAACTCTGGGGAGAGAGAAGCTAAACTGAAGCTCACTGGGGGATTCCATCAGCTGTTTGCTTGGTTTACTTTCTTTTTTTTTTCCCTCCCTCAAAAAATATTTCATTTACTGCTGGTCCTTGCAGTGGTTTCCAATCCAGGGAGCACAAGGAGAACAGCATTGCTCTTGTGATGGGTTTTTAGGGGTTTTTTGGGAAGTTTTCTAATTCTAATAGTTGAGATGAGGGAAAGTCCCAGCAGGTCCATTCCAGCAGCCCTTGTAATGGCATTTTCCAAACTGGAGCATGCCTGGGAGGATCCTGCTTAAAGAACCCTCAAAATCCAGTTGTCTTTATGGGCAGCCAGGGTAGCTTACAGTAGCTGCTGTGGTTAAGGAGAGATCACAAAAGTGAGGAGGTTTTAAAACTCTTTTTACAGTTCTTTAGCGTCAATCCACAAAGTTAATCCTAATGTCAACAAAGAATAACACCATTTATGTGCCACTAAATGCAAACTTGTGCTGTTGCAGAGCCTGCAGTGGTAGGGTTTGCCCTAAATACAATCTGTTCCGTTTGTATGCCTTTGCACCAGCTGGAAATGCAAGCTCCTACCACGATTTCAAATATTGATTCGCTTAGCACACATCAAAACATTACCTTGAGATATTGAGCAGAATGTTTATTTTTGGGCTTCACACCTCCAACCCTTTTAACACCTTAATGTGCTCGTGCATTTTGTTGCACTCCTAATTATTTTTCCCCTCTTCACCTCTGCAGTTTATTCTTACATTGTTGAAATCCGAGGGAATGAATAATGAGAGTGAGCAGAGCACTCTGGCTCTAGCAGAACACAGCTCCCTTCTTGGATGTGCTCTGGGAGGACCACAGTGTTGGAATTGTGGCTGTTGAGAATTTCAGACTTTCTGTGCTGACAGGCACTGACCTCCAAGAGAGCACTGCATTGACCTGAGGCTATGGAGAAAGCTTCCAAAATTGAGTGATAAAATTAGGATTGTGGGTGAGGAGTTTGAGCAGAAGTGTGCAACATCACATGGTAGAAAACTTAGAGTTTAAGGTTTTAGAATATAGAGATGTCTATAAAATAAGATAGAGGTTTTAGAGAGGAAGTTAGTCTTTTTTTGTTGTTGTTTCTTTCACAGAGTCACAGAGTTTTCAGTAAAAATAGGAGCTGTATTTACTGTTTGTGTCATGAGTTTGTCGTGAGATGGTCTTCATTTAAATGAGTGCAAATTTTATGCTCAAATGTTGGTACAGACAGTTTTAACTTCCTAAAATAATTCTTTATCTTATTAGCAGCAGTGATTTTGCTCACCTTTTATTCAGGAGGGATTTCTCCATGGAAAGGGTGCTCAGGCCTTGGCCAGGGCTGCCCAGGGAGGTTTGGAGTGCCCATCCCTGGAGGTGCCCAAGGAAAGCCTGGATGTGGCACTCAGGGCTGGTGACAAGGTAGGGATGGGTCACAGGTTGGACTGGGTGGTCTTGGAGAACTTTTCCAAACTCAGAGATTCTAGGATTCTGGGATTATGTGTATCTGTAGAATAGAAATGCAGTTTCATTGCCAATTCTCTTCTTCGTCATAAAATGTTGGCCAACTTTGCATCAGCAAAACCTGGAAATACTTTTTTGTCTACTTGTGATGGCTTCTTCAGTTGTTAATTTGGGATTTGCAAAGTTTCAAGAAGCTGAATATCTTTTAATAACCCAGTAGGAGCTCAGTGATTTCATCATTCCCTTATCAATGGCTGCTGGTGAGCCCAAATATCCACACCCAACAAACGCTGACTAAGGGATGGACGTTTATTTTGGTTATCAACTCATTTTTCTCTAGTGGAACACTTAATTATATTATAACTCTATCTTCAATACTGACAATTTCCACAAATATTTTGCATTCTGCCTGTTTAGCCCTTGTTTTTCCATGTTAACAACTCTCCTGGCAGGAGGAGCAGCATTTGGGAATTTCATGCCTGCTGTAACAGAACTTAATTTCCTATTTGGACATAAAACCATCCCCAAAAATTCATGTTCAGCTCCTGTGTGCAGCACAGATACGGCACCACGCAGAATAATGGAGCTCACGTTTCAGCTCTCCTTGGGAAGCTGCTCCTGCTTCAAGTTGAGAGTGAAAGGAACCCCCAAAAATTCCCTTCTGCTCCCAGCCCAGCTCAGATGGACAATTATTATGGAATGGCTCTGCTCTGGGTCAGCTCTAACAGCTGCAGCCTCGTGATGTGAGACAGACAGGGGGGAAACCACGATTCAGGCCAAAAAAATCAGAATGTTTTTATCCGCTGGATGTGATTTCGGGCGTTTGATCAGAATCAGAAAGAAGCAAAGGTCCCCACTTAGCAAAGAGTTGCCGTCGGCCGGCCACGAGCTGGGGCGTGCTGGTGGCAGTGGGAGGAATGCAGCTGCTGAATTTTCTGCTTTCCATGGGAGCACAACAAAGGCTGCAGCAACGTGGGCAGTGGGGAGAAGCATTTTAAAAATCCTGCTGGGAAATGGAAACGTTTGGGAGGCTCTGCCTGCGTTTGGTGTTGGTGACGAGCAGGGCAGCGCTGGGTTTTGGAGGCTGGGCAGGTTTGTGTGGCAAATTCTGAGTGTTGCCTTCATGGCAAATCTGCCATGGACCTTCCAGAATGTCGTTGGTGTCTTCAAAGGGGTGCCAGCAACCCCTGAAACCCCAAAAAAACCCAAACTGAAATGTGCATCTTTGCATGGATAATCCATCGAGGAAATAAATTCTACCTGCTTAAAAGAGAGGAGCAAAGCAAGTGCTTGGCTTGACCAGGTGGGCATGGTGGAGGATGGCTCCTGTTCTCGTGGCTTTTTGGGGTACAGGGGTTACAGGGATATGGCATTAAATTAAACCAGTTGGGATATGGCATTGAAATAAACCAGTTGGGATTTTGGCATTAAAATAAACCAGTTAGGATATGGCATTGAAATATAAACCAGTTGGGATATGGCATTAAAATCTCTTCCTAGAAAGGATCCCTGCTCCAGTACTGCCCAGAAATGTAATTATTTCACTCCTGTATATTTCTTTCAAATAGAATTTGATGCTAAGAACAGTTTCCTCAGAGCATTTGTGGATTTCTTGTGGCTGCAGTCACTCCTCTGCCTTTCAGAGCTGCTGTGGAGGTTCATCCCCGTTGTGTGTTGGTTCAGTTCAGGAGCAGACCCTGGCTCCAAGGGTTGGGACACCAAGCTGAGGGTCCCAGGCAGGTCTGGGGCAGGCTGTCCCTGCTCTGCAGGCTCTTCCAGGGAGGGTGGGAGTGGATGAACCAACTGGAATGTGGAGGGTTTTTATTTCTTCCAAGTCAACGTCGGAGTTGCGCAGGGTCCCGTCTCGAATAACTCCCTGAGCAGGAAAATAAACAGCCCAGTGGCTGCAGAACCCTGCCAGTCCTCTGGCCCCAGGTTTTTCAACAGTGTCAAGTGATTTCTGTGTGTACAAAATTTCCTTTCACCGCCGACTCGGGCAGTGATGTGTGTTAAGAACCAGCTGAGACTTTGGCACTAAAACCCCGCAGAATCTTCTGTTATGTTAGAGAAATCCTCTCCCTCTTCCTCAGGCAAGCCCCAGCTTCTCAATTCCCCAGCCCTGTTGGTAGGGAAAGTGGAATTATCAGCAAGGAAATGCCTCATTTTCTGGAATTAAACCAGAAAGTGCTGGAAATCTTCCTCGTGCTTGCAAATCCGTGGGGTTTTTGTGCTGTTTAGCCCTTGGTAGCCAGGGCTCTGCAGATTTGGGGTGCCTGTTTGAAATGGTACCTCCCAGGCTGCAGGAGAGATCCCCTCCTCATGCAGTTGGGAGTTTGTGGCTCTGGATGAGCCCCTAACTCTGAAATGCAGCATATTCATAACCGCCCCCGTTTGTGTGAGGCAGAGAAGGAACAAGGAGTATGAAAACACAGCTCTGTGAAAGATTCCCATTATCCCACCCCAGATGGCACCAGCTGTACTCCTGGACCAACACTAAATGACTGTGGCTTGTGCCAAATATGTACTTGAGTGGGTTGTACATGCCCTTTACAAATAGAAGTTGAATGTTAATAGATACTGAATGAAACCCACTGCCAAACCAAACAGAGCCCCTGGATATACCCAGGGCGTGCAGGGAAATTACACATCGCGGCGGCCATGCGTGCGAAGGATTTCAAAGTGCTGCTGCTGCTGCTGCTGCCTTTAATGTGGCCCTGGCTAATTCTCCCTATGCTAATGGCCATGCAAGGATGCAGGAAGAAGAATGAGGAGAGGTTAAAGGAGCGCTGCACCGATATCATGTAAATTCGGGGGTAGGGTCAGCGTATGGTGTTGTAAACAACATCACATCTCGGAGTACATGGAGTTCTGATCCTTTCAGGTATTCGAGCCTTTGTCTGCTGATATAACGCCTGCCTGTCAGCCCCACGGTCAGAGGCCCAATCTTTTTTTCTTCCCTCGTTGAAAAGGTCCCAGCGCCACATCGGGGCAACACACTGGCTGCCTATTCTCCTTCCCCACGGAACGCAATCACCGGACAACTCGGCTATAATTCACTCCCTGGCCAGCCCTTTGAAAAGGTGGGCTGCCTCAGTGCTGTTAGCCCAGCAAGATAAATCATGTACTCGAAATTAACTTCCATTGAAAGGAAGGGGTGGAAGAAAAGCCGACTGGTCAGGCGGAGCACGCTAAAGAAAAGATGACTGGAGTTGATAAATGTCATTGCGGATAATTTGGGGGCTGTGATTAAGATCTTATCTAGGTAGGAAGTAAATAGAAAAGACTTAATAAAAGTCCTACCCAGGGATCCGTCCTTATGAACTTGTGAAGTTTTAATTTTTTCTCTTTTTTTTTTTTTTTGGCTTTTTTTTTGTTTTGTTTTGGTTTGGTTTTTTTTGTTTTGGTGAATATTGAAGAGAGCTCCAGAAAGGTCTTCATTAAAGGGGAAGTTGCTTTCAGGGCACTGCCCAGAGAGCTCTGAAAGGCGCCTGGGTGAAACTGTACGTCTTCCCCCCACTCCTTTCTCTTTTCCAGAGGGGAAAGAAAGCATCTTTGTCTAAAAATTCCTTCAAAAAGTTAAAGGATAAACAACTGGGGGGGAGCTGATGAGGATTTCTGGGTAACAATCATCTGTTCTTTCTCTGCTCTTTCGCTTTCTTTAATGAATGGCCTTTGCTGCCATAAAATTCCCTACAAATAAAATGTAACCTTATCCCCAATATGTGCAAGGAAGAGAAGGCAGAGGCCCATTTGTCCATAAACCCACAAACTGCTCACCCAGAAAACATTAAACTACCTCCCATTTTTATAGTGCTGCCCAGAATTTGCTTTTATTATATTATTAGCAGTACTTTGCTGGGGTTTTTTTCCCCCCCTTTTCAACCAATTACTGCAGCAACCTGCAAGCAAGGAGCAGTAAACTCTGGGAACATCTGTGGGGCTGAGTGACAGGGATCCAGAATTCCCTGTCCTGTGCTGCTTTTCCAGCTCAGAGGGAGCACAGACAACCCCAACAGCTGGACAGATGTGTGGGCACTTCTGCAGGCTAATGAGAATGGTTAAAATTTTATGGGAGAGTGTATCCTGTGATCTGTAACCTCCCTAATCCCAATCTCAGAGGGATGCTGGGCTCAGAGAGGTTTCCAGAACCCTGGAATGCCACCTCCTAAATTACCCAGGCTTCTCATTTACTTCCTCCATGTCCTTTTACAGCTTTGCCCACCGCACAGGACATATTTCAATATGAAAACTGGGTAATTTGCTTTAGGAAGAAATGATGGAAAGGCCCAGCTAAGGGCACACAGAGAGGAGAGGTGCAGAGCCAGGGGTGGTTACCCAGAGTGGGGCAAATCCAGTTTGGAGAATTTGGGGAGATAGAAAAGGAGATCAGTGTGGCTTTAACCCCTTTGTGTCCCCGAGCTTTTGCTGCTCTAACAAAACCAACTGGAAAAGGCAAGAAGTGTGAGCAGTTACAGCATTTGCCTTTCAGAAAGGCTCTGATACTGAGTAAATTATTAGACAGTGGTGAAGGACAAAAGCAGAACCTGCGGCTGCAAAGTGCTGCTGTAGTGTGGAGGGAGATTTGGGGACAGTCCTGCTGAAAATGAGACATTTCCAGGCTCAGCTGAAGCTGGTCCTCCATGCAAATAAATATTCTGAGAGCTCAGTGTGGATCTCAGCCCACAAAACACAACCTCAGGCCTGCCCAGCCAATCCCCTCCCACAGAGGCACCCTGAAATTTGGGAAAGGAAAAGGAGAACCAATACTGGGGGGCTTTTACAAGAGCTGGCCTGGTTTTCCTGGGAATTCTGGCTCCAAGGTGCTTTGCTGGCAGCCCCAGCTCCCAGGGCTGCCTCTCACTTTGCAATTAAACCCTCCTGGGGGGACCTGCCCTGCTTGCATTGATTTTTAATGTCCCCTGCACCAACAAAACTTGGGAAGCACCAATGGAATATGCAAATTTCAAGGGTGTATGGTCCCCTCCACGCAAACATGGGTTTTGTAGGGGTGGAATGAGGTTCTGCAATTTCTGTTTGCGGATTCTCTGAGAGGTGATGCAGGTTTCTAAATGCGAATTCACCAAATTGAGCCAAACTTTGGGGTTTAGTGCTTTAATACCAGGAATATTTGCCCTGGGGAATTGGTCAGGCACTACTCCCGTCATTGTGTCACTTGAGCCATGAGAGCCTCTGCTGCTGCAATGAAGGGTTACCTGCACTAAAAAATAAGTATAAAATTACTAGAAATGTTGGCAATAAACAGATGCTGTTCTTATGGTGCTGACCTGGTTTAGGGCACATTTTGGGAGTAAACTTCTGAAGGGATTTCCTCTAGAAAGCAAATTCAAGTGGCTTTTTATGTCTGTAAGGGCAAAAATACCAATGGTTATGATAAAAATTTCTGTGTTAGCTCCCATTTCTAGAGTTCCTAATGAGAGGTAAAACAGATGAAAATGATGAAATAGAACTTCCAGCTATTTTGTTTGAGAGTTTTTTGCCCTGAGATACAAACAGGGCAAAGTTGGAAGGATAAAAAAGGAAACTGTGAGTTGGCAATGCAGCAAATTCATAACGTGGGGTTTGTGACTCTGAGCATTTCCTGCAAGCTCTGCTTTAATGACTGACAATTTCAGGAATTTCTATTCTTGCTTTGAAGAAATGCTGGGCACAGTTTCTGAGCTGGCTGCTTCTCTCAGTTCTCATTGATGAAGTCACCTGCCAGGCTTCTGCTTTTTCACAGGTGTTTGCTGAAGAAAGTGAAATGTTTTTAGGAATTTCTCCCTGCAATCTAGTTTCAAATATGAACTCCAGGCATATTTTAACTCACAAATATTTTCCAGGCTGTCAGCATCTTCATTTCCCAATGATTTCATCAGCATGTCCAAATCTCCCTCGTTAATGACTCTGAGAAAACTGTGGACCCAATAAACCCCATGTCAGGCAGAGAATACAGTGAGGATTGGGAAGTGACAGATAAAGCAAATATCCTGCTCCTAAACAAACACAGCAGGACAGGAGAAGATGACAAATGACGGGATTGTGTCAGCTTGGAAACAGATTGGACTAATGGCATGCTGGACTTTGCACTCCAGGAGATCAATACTCCATCAGGCCAGAGAGCTGCAGCCCCCGTGAGTGGCAGGGCCAGGCAGGGAGATGTGCTGATAGCTCTGCTCTAAGCCCAGCCTGAGCCTGCAAGGGCACTTCTGGCCACTGGCATTTCCATTTTGCACCCTTCCCTCACTGCTGGAGGTGGCCATGGGGCAGAGCCTGCCTCTTTGTGGAGTTTGGGCACTGCCAAGTGCAGGGCTTGTGTTGTTCCTCTCCTGCAAACCTTCTCTTGTCTTTTTATTTTACATAATTTTTTTCCTCCCTGCTCCATTTTTTTCCATTTCCTTCCTTCCTTCCTTCCTTCCTTCCTTCCTTCCTTCCTTCCTTCCTTCCTTCCTTCCTTCCTTCCTTCCTTCCCTTCCTTCCTTCCTTCCGCCACTTCCGCCACTTCCGCCACTTCCGCCACTTCCGCCACTTCCTTCCTTCCTTCCGCCACTTCCTTCCGCCACTTCCTTCCTTCCTTCCGCCACTTCCTTCCTTCCGCCACTTCCTTCCTTCCGCCACTTCCTTCCTTCCGCCACTTCCTTCCGCCACTTCCTTCCTTCCGCCACTTCCTTCCTTCCGCCACTTCCTTCCTTCCTTCCGCCACTTCCTTCCTTCCGCCACTTCCTTCCTTCCGCCACTTCCTTCCTTCCTTCCGCCACTTCCTTCCTTCCGCCACTTCCTTCCGCCACTTCCTTCCTTCCTTCCGCCACTTCCTTCCTTCCTTCCGCCACTTCCTTCCGCCACTTCCTTCCGCCACTTCCTTCCTTCCGCCACTTCCTTCCTTCCGCCACTTCCTTCCGCCACTTCCTTCCTTCTGCCACTTCCTTCCTTCCGCCACTTCCTTCCGCCACTTCCGCCACTTCCTTCCGCCACTTCCTTCCTTCTGCCACTTCCTTCCTTCCTTCCTTCCGCCACTTCCTTCCACCACTTCCTTCCGCCACTTCCTTCCTTCTGCCACTTCCCTCCTTCCTTCCGCCACTTCCTTCCTTCCGCCACTTCCCTCCTTCCTTCCGCCACTTCCCTCCTTCCGCCACTTCCTTCCGCCACTTCCGCCACTTCCTTCCTTCCGCCCCTTCCTTCCTTCCGCCACTTCCTTCCTTCCTTCTGCCACTTCCTTCCTTCCGCCACTTCCTTCCGCCACTTCCTTCCTTCCGCCACTTCCTTCCTTCCGCCACTTCCTTCCTTCCGCCACTTCCTTCCTTCCTTCCGCCACTTCCTTCCTTCCGCCACTTCCTTCCTTCCGCCACTTCCTTCCTTCCTTCCGCCACTTCCTTCCGCCACTTCCTTCCGCCACTTCCTTCCTTCCGCCACTTCCTTCCTTCCTTCCGCCACTTCCTTCCGCCACTTCCTTCCGCCACTTCCTTCCTTCCGCCACTTCCTTCCTTCCGCCACTTCCTTCCGCCACTTCCTTCCTTCTGCCACTTCCTTCCTTCCTTCCGCCACTTCCTTCCGCCACTTCCGCCACTTCCTTCCGCCACTTCCTTCCTTCTGCCACTTCCTTCCTTCCTTCCGCCACTTCCTTCCACCACTTCCTTCCTCCACTTCCTTCCTTCTGCCACTTCCCTCCTTCCTTCCGCCACTTCCTTCCTTCCGCCACTTCCCTCCTTCCTTCCGCCACTTCCTTCCTTCCGCCACTTCCGCCACTTCCTTCCTTCCGCCACTTCCGCCACTTCCGCCACTTCTGCCACTTCCTTCCTTCCGCCCCTTCCTTCCTTCCTCCACTTCCTTCCTTCCTTCTGCCACTTCCTTCCTTCCTTCCGCCACTTCCTTCCACCACTTCCTTCCGCCACTTCCGCCACTTCCTTCCGCCACTTCCTTCCTTCCTTCCGCCACTTCCTCTTTTTCTCCCTTTCTCTCTTTTCTCTCTTTCTTCCTCTCTTTCTCTTTTCTGCTCTTCCTCTCTTTCTTTCTCTCTCTTCCTCTCTTCTCTTTCTCTCTCATTCTTTCTGTCTTTTTCTTTCTCTTTCTCTCTGTTAATCTCTTTCTTCCTCCATCCCCTTCTCTCTTTTTTCTCTGATTTTCTCTCTCTTTTTCACTCTCTCTTCCCCTTTCTCCCTTTTTCTCTCTATCTCCCTTTTTTCTCTCATTTTTTCTCCCTTTTTTCTCTCTCTCTCCCCCTTTCTCCCCTTTTCTCTCTTTCTCTGTCTTTTCTCTCATTTTTTATCTCTTTCTCTCTCTCTTCGCTCTCTCTCCCCCCCTTTCTTCCTCCATCTATTTCTCTCTCTTTTCCTTCATTTTTTCTCTCTTTTTTTTTCTCTCTCTCTCTCTCCCCCTTTCTTCCTTTTTCTCTCTTTCTCTCATTTTTTCTCTCATTTTTTCTCTCACTCTCCCCACCCCTGGAGGAACAAGCTGGTTCACTAGTTGAACTCAAGAATCTTTTCCAGCCTCTGGGACTGTGGCATTCTGCGCAACCCACACTCCAAAGGGTTAACCGCCTCCTGATAAATTGCACTCTCTTTAATAGCTGTTAGTTGTTTACCTGAGCTAATAAGATTAATGTCGTACTGAATATGGGGGGGA
The DNA here is from genome assembly GCA_039654755.1 of Calcarius lapponicus. Lineage (NCBI taxonomy): Eukaryota > Metazoa > Chordata > Aves > Passeriformes > Fringillidae > Calcarius > Calcarius lapponicus. Next base: position 15,325,820 of record JBBFKN010000017.1, read on the forward strand.
AAAAAAATAAATTCCCAACACATGCTTTTAGATTTATATGCTAATCACCAGGAGCAGGGAATTAATGCTGAGGAGGCATGGAGGGAATGCTTTTGCCTGCTCCAGAAAACAGAAAAATTAACAAACTCCAGTGTGGCCTGAGAGATCCCATCCTGTGGATCCTGTGGAAGGGCAATCAGCACGTGGAAGCAGCAGGAAAGCTCCTGTGAGGGAGGGTTTGGAGGATCAGCCTGGAAAATGTGTATTTTTAACTTGGAGAGGTCAGGTTCAGAACCCAGGAGATCCCTCTATTGCTTGTGCTTTTCCAAGGTGTTTATTCAGCTTTAAAGTCTCTTCAGAAGGAGAAGGAAAGGAAGTCTCTGGTGTGCCTATCGCTTTCTCTGTTGATGTTTCTCTCTACCCATTTGATATTTTAGATAAATAGGCATTATCTAATCTGAAGGAACTTTTTGGAAGGCCAAGAGAGTATTTTTTATTAGACCCTAACAAGCTGCTAGTTTAGAAATTACATATATATATATATATATATATATATATATATATGTAACTATGCTACAGTAAGGTGCAGTTTCTGTGAAGGCCATATAGTAAAAAAAAGCAAATTCAATTTGCTTTATCTAATCTGAATGAACTTTTTGGAAGGCCCAATGAGTATTTCTTATTAGAGCCTAACAAGCTGCTATTTTTGAAATTTTATATATATATATAACTATGCTATGGAAAGGTGCAGTTTATGTGAAGGCCACATAATTAAAAAAAGAAAAAAAAGCAAATTAAATTCCAAGCAAAATACATAGAAATAAGTCATGGAGAAATTTAGCTATGAACAACATAAATATTTTTCATGGTGTAGGATTTAATTAAAATCAAGTACTCTCAGTTGGCACAGAGGTGCTAAAATGTACATGAGTTGCAACAACCGATGTGGGCGATGTGTAAAATAAAATAATTTGGAAATAAATTCATTTTGGAAAGGCTGGCTCTCACAGAGAGGAGGATAAATGGAGAATTGGGAAGGCTGTGCCATTCCATAAGGGAAGAGCCAGCCCAAACCAGTGCTCCCAGTCCCTCCCTGCCCACCTTGCTGCTGCCCCCTTAATTCCTACCAAGAACACATTCCAGGGGCAGTGAGGAACTGCAAGGGAATTGCTCAGGCATGGAAGCCATCACAGAGCTGGAATTTGCTGTTTAAATACTTTTTTTGACTGACATCTCTTCCCCTCTTTCCAAGAGTGTTGGAGAAGAGGGAATGCTCATCTACCTTGCTTTTATTCCTGAATGCAGGGAGGTTGGAGGAGAGACTTTCCAGTCGAGGATTGCTGCTCTGAGGGGGCTGACCTGGCTTCAAATCAGATTTTGGAGGTGAATTGTGGGAGGGGGAGCGGGCAGAGAGAAGTTTAGTCTCGGTATTGTCTGGCTGGCTTGGTTACTGCCATGATCTCACTGCTTCTGGTTGTCAGACTGGACTAAAATCATGGAGATGATTTGCTGAGAATGAGAAAGCGGAGCCTTCTCACAAATATTTCAAGTGTTGCCTCTGTTTTCCTGTTTTTTTTTTTTTTTTTTTGTTTTTTGAACACCAGCAATTTAACCCAAACAACAAACACAAACCCCTCTCTTACTTGCTTTTCTCTTCCCCCCTGCTCTGTAATTTATGCACAACGTGTGCTGGAGGAAACTGGAGGAAAAGGAGACTTTCACATTTATTTTGGCTTCTCTCCCCTTCTAACAGGGCCAGAGAAATTGCTCCTCATATGGGTGGGGGAGTGGGGGCAGGCTCAGACAATCCCAAAAAATGCTCCCATCCCTTTCCCCCTTCCCCTCAGCAAAAAAATGGATTGCTTGGTGGAAGCATTAATTTGAGTTAATAAATTAGAGTTAATAAATTGGGGTTAATAAATTGGAGCGGTATAAAATATTGTATATTTGATGTATAAATTGTAGAAATTTACCCACCTTATTTATCCATATTTGATGTATAAATTGGAGATGTGTAAAATAAATTCGAGCTGACTCCCCTCTCAGGTAGCTCAGGGGAATCTGCTAATTTGGTTTTCTTTAGGAAAATGAGAAACCATCGACCTGGCTGTGACCAAAGGATTCCTCACTCGTGCACCGGGGATCTGTGTGTGTTTGTGTGTGTGTGGCACGAAATCTGGCGTTTTCAGGAGGATTTTGTCTTAAACAGGAGCTCAGAAAGAGGCAGGATGCCCATCCCGAGCTCTCGGTGCTGTCGGGCAGCGAGGGAAGTTCCTGCGTGGCCGAGTAAAAACGCCTCGAAGGCACCGCGCTCGTTTGGGGTTTTTTGTGGCTCTAATTAGAGTGAGAACACGCGCTAATGGAGGACACGGGGTGGGAAAACTCGGTGTTTTTGGCAAGGGGAGCGCGGCAGGAGCGGAGCGCAGGATGTGCCCCAGCCGGCGTTATCCGAGGCGGGGATGCTGCGGGATGCAGCTCTGCATCCCCCGGGACAGCATCTCTGCTTCCCTGAATCCCCCTGCACAGCATCGCTGCTTCCCTGAATCCCCCGGGACAGCATCACTGCTTCCCTGAATCCCCCTGCACAGCATCGCTGCTTCTCCCGGCCCTGCCCTCGGGCACAGCATCCCTGCTTTCCTCGGCCCTGCATCCCTGCATCCCCCGGCACAGCATCCCTGCATCCCCCGGCCCTCCGAGCTTCCCTGCTGGGTTCCTTCATGGATTCCTGCATGGATTCCTTCATGGATTCCTGCATGGATTCTTGCTTGATTCCTGCGTGGACTCCTGCCTGGATTTCTGAATGGATTCCTGCACGGATTCTGCACAGATTCCTTCATGGATTCCTGCATGGATTCTGTGTGGATTCCTGCATGGATCCCTGCATGGATTCTGTGTGGATTCCTGAATGGATTCTGCACAGATTCCTGCATGGATTGTGCGTGGATTCCTGCATGGATTTCTGTGTGTATTCCTGCACAGATTCCTGCATGGATTCCTGCTTGATTCCTACAGGGACTCCTGCTTGAGTCCTGAATAGATTCCTGCAGGGATTCTTGAATGGATTCCTGCACATATTCCTGAGTGGACTCCTGCATGGATTCCTGCATGTATTCTGTGTGGATTCCTGCACAGATTCTTGCTTGATTCCTGAATGGTTTCCTTCAGGGATTCCTGCATGGATTCTCTGTGCATTCCTGCACGTATTCCTCCACAGATTCCTGTATGGACTCCTACTTGATTCCTGCGTGGATTCTGCACAGATTCCTGCATGGATTCAGCACAGATTCCAGCAGAGATTCCTGCATGGACTCCTGCGTGGATTCAGCACAGATTCCTGCTTGATTCCTGCACGGATTCCTGCACAGATTCCAGCAGGGATTCCTGCATGGACTCCTGCATGGATTCAACACAGATCCCTGCACGGATTCCTGCACAGACTCCACGCTGCCCCAGCAGGACGAGCCCTGCCCTGGCTGTGCCTCTTCCCGAGCCGGGTCTGTCTGTCCCTTGCCCGGGTCTGTCTGTCCCTTGCCCGGGGCAAGGATGAGTGAAGTGCCCTTTGTGGTGGCCCATTGTGCTGCCAGACAGGAGATCTGGGCACGGGCTTGTCCCTTCGCAAGGCTTCTTAATTACCTCTCACAAATTCCAGCTCAGAATGATATTTCAATCCAATTTCTTTGTAAATATTCATGTGCTGGTTTGTTGGGATGCTGAGCAGCCGGGGATGGGAAGAAGTGGGAAGGATCTGACAATTTTGAGTGTAAATATTAAGAGCTTGGATGGGGTAGAAGGAGAACTGAAAGCCACCTCTTCTCAAAGACGTGTTTTATGGTTAGTTTTCTTCCTTCCTTCCTTTTGACTATTTTTAATGCAGCATAAAGTGAAGTGCAGCTATTTGATCAGATTCAACAAGTGAAAGGCTGTGAAGATCTGCTGGGGAAATCTGTCTGATGATTAAAACATTTCTGTAATCAAAAATCAGCTGCTCCATTTGCTCCTTTTTGCCCCTGCCCCCTTCTCTTTTCTCTCTGTTTTCTGATATAGATCCAAATATTTTATTCTGTGTTAAGGAAGCTGATTGGTGACTCCATAAGGCCTTGGATGATGTTTTGGGAATCTTCCATTTTTCGGAGGCCAAGTGGAGATACCTGAGTGAGGCGGCAGCTTTTTTCTCCCAAATTCTGTTCAAGCCTTTCCCTTCTCTCCCAGTTTATCCCTGAATCCAGGTGGTCCCTTCCCAGCACTGACCCATGTCTCCTCTCCAACAGATGCTGAATTCCCCTGGGATGGGAACTTGGCAGGTTTGTGGAGGTGCTGTCTGAAGAGCAAGGCATTAATTCATCTCTCTAAAGGTGCTTTGTGCAACCAAACCCCTCCAGGGCCTCTAAGAGCAATGTTCAGGCTTTTAATATCAGGCTTCTGTGTCCCAGAGGAGCCTGGGGAAACTAGAAATACTTTTAAGAGTCAGGTTCTAGTTAAAAAAAAAAAAGCCAACACACCAAACCCAAAATAATTAAAAAGATGGATGCAGTCTGGTTCGGACCTTTTGTTTATTCAGCATTATTTAATTTCACAAATATTAAGTTTCCCTTTTCCATCATCAACACCCTTCCCACGGGATGCAAGTTGCCACCAACTCCATTCTTCTGAAGCCTCATTATTCTCACCAGTTGCTCACTTTGACTTATGGAATTCCCAGAGCGTGGAACAAGTGTAAATATCGTTGTGAAGCCCTTCCACACTCCAAACTCTGGTGATAAACAAGAGCTGAGGCAGTCAGGAGGCTGCAGAGCAGGTTGGATATTGAGATAACTCCCTGTGAACCTCCTTGCCAGGAAGCAAAGCCCAGACTGAGCATTGTGACCAGACCAGCTGCAGAAACAGGGAGCAGAAATAGGAGAAATACAGAAATACAGAAATTCCTGAGGGATTTCTGCCATGAGCAGAGCACTCCTGGAACAAGTGAGGGGGCAGGAGGATGTGGGTACAAGGTAGTGATGGGGAACACCCTGGATGAAATGGGAATGGGGAGGGATGTGGGACACCCTTCACCCTCTGTTTCTGGGGGTGTTTCCCCAGCAGAGCCCACCCCAAGCTCAGAGAGCAGCACTGCTGCTTCCACACAGTGGAATATAAATAATAATATAATATAATGTAATATAATATAATATAATATAATATAATATAATATAATATAATATAATATAATAAATATATTAAATATTCTTTGAGGTTTTTCCTCAAAGAATATTTAGGTGAAACTTGGGGAGAGGCACTGAACTAACAACTTGGTGCAATTCATTACTTTCTCTTTAAATACTTTAAAACCCTTTAAATACTGTAATTATAAAAATCTATTTGCTGTTGATTTTCATATTCTGTGCTTTTTAAAGCCTCAAGCTGTAAAAATAGGATGTGAATCCTAAGGAGACACATGCAGGGAACTCTGGGTTGTAGCATCAGATGAGCCTCAGGTGGAGGCTGAGTGCTTTTAAAGAAATACAGCAAAGGGGAAAAATGGGACTGTCAGGAACCTGAGGCCGAGGAACACACACTTGGAAATATTTCCTGAACCTCACAATTTTACAGGAGGGTTTATAACCCTGGCACCATGGTGGGAGGGTGATTTGGTATGAAAAACCCTGTGTCTGACTCATGGGCTTGTGGCAAAATGAGCTCAGCCACAAGAATTCAATCATTTCAAGCGTGGACATTAAGCTGTGAGTGTTGGAAGTGTCATCCTGGCTGTTCCCTCTCCCAAGAACAGCTCTTCGCTATTTAGATCAGCAACAGGAAATAATAAATTCGTTACCATGTCAAAAATCTCTTGGTGGGAAAAAGCTTCGTGGTCTCCTCCTTTCAGTTTGGTGTGTGGCAGTGATCAGTGCTGAGAGGGCAGGAATGGGAACAATCAGGAGCAGCCTGGGATGGCCTGGCACTGGGAATCCTCTCCTCATCCCCAATATAAAGTGTATAAACCCAGGAAAACATCACAAAGTGTGTTTGAAGCTCACACACGGGTGAGAAACCAGGCCCAGTGCTCGCCCTGTGTGCTTGCCGTGGGGTTTGTGGGTATTCCCAGCCTGCAGAGGAAAAAGGGACAAATGGGATTTCCTATTCTAAAGTATTCCTGCCAATGATAACCCAGATTTTTGTTGCACCTATTTATTTATTTATCCCAAAGCTGTGAAACCCCGCGCAGGCCGCAAACGTTCCTGCAAAACAAAACAAGCTGACGACGAGGAATGGGGGGAAAAGCTCCTTGATGGGGAACAAAAACATTTTTGTTGAGGCCTAATAGAAGTTTGAGCTTTGTCTTAAAGCTCTCCCCAGCCTGCAGTGCCTCTCAGTGCTTATTGAATAAGTGAAATGAAGCCCTTGGCGGGAGCGAGCGAGTGTGGGACAAAGGGCAGCAGTGAAAAATGAACACAGTTTCAAACTGCAGAGAAACAGATGTGAATCTGCAGCGGGGAGAGAGAGCCAGGAGAGCCCAGCACGGCCACCAGAGCACGGGCAGCCTTGGGGAAAAAAAAAAAAAAAAAAAAGCAAAATATTTCACTCGCTGCGCTTCTGCCGCCATACGGGACTTGGCGGGTTCGACATCCTCATCCTCATCCTAATCTTCATCTTCATCCTCATCCTCATCATCCTCATCCTCTCCCTGGGGAGGGTATGGACAGGCCACATCCCAAAGTGTGGGGAACAGCTGAGGGTTTTTGGGGAATGGGCATCAAAAGGGCCAGGGCAGGACTGGGGGAAGGAGAAGGAGAAGAAAGGAGAAGAAAGGAGAAGAAAGGAGAAAAAAGGAGACAAAAAGAGAAAGAAGGAGAAGGAGAAGGAGAAGGAGAAGGAGAAGGAGAAGGAGAAGGAGAAGGAGAAGGAGAAGGAGAAGGAGAAGGAGAAGAAGAAGGAGAAGGAGAAGGAGAAGGAGAAGGAGAAGGAGAAGGAGAAGGAGAAGGAGAAGGAGAAGGAAGGGGAAAGTGGGTGCTTATTAAGGCCTGCTAATGTTGGTGATGTATTGAGTGAAACATCATGAAAAATGAAAGCAAATCCTCCCATAATCTTGACAGAACAAAAGGCTTTCAGTTAAAATAGAAAAATGCTACGGCGGCATATATCAAACATAACTTTTATATTAAATGTGCATGTGGTAGAATATGGATCACATTAGAAGAAATGTTGTTTGGCTTTTTTTTTTTTTTTTTTTGCCTTCAACAAGCACCTAAAGCTCTTACTTGGGAAACATTTGGACAGTGCTGCTTTCTCCTGGTAAAATTAGATTTTCTTGTGTTTTTTAATTGTGAGGGATTTGCCCATCTGCATTTGGAAGAGAAAAAAATTTTGCTCATCAGTCATTAACTACAAGGTTTACATGTCTGGCCTGAGCGAAAGTAGCTGGACTTCTCATTCATCTTCTCCTGACAGGATAAACCCAATATATTGAAGCAGTTCTTTCTTGCTTTTAAAAATCCCACCTCTCATAACCACCCCGTGGTATCAAATTTATCTGATGGCTCCATCTCTTTGAGCACAACTTCCCCAATTCTAATTACTGCAACCTTTTGTTCTAAGAATAATAAAATATAAGCCAGAGCTGGCACAGGAGCAAAGTGCCCCCTCACAAAAGTCAAGGGCTTGCAGAGAAAATAGAGTTCCTCCTCAGAGCCCAGTAGCAACAGCAGTTGTTTCCTTTAATGCATTTAATTTGTCACAACTGGAGAAAAAGTGTTTTAAAAGACTTTCTCTCTTTAAAAACCAGCGTATTCCTCTGGCTCATCCTGCCTGGTGCTGCTGCTGTCATCTTGGCAGGGAGGAGAATTCATGTATTAGTTTAGGGCTCAAGCAACATAAACAAAACTCAAGTGGCTGGAGGGAAAAAAGGATCATTATGTGAGGGGAAAAAAAAATTAAACATCTTGACTCAACAAATGCTCCAGCCCTGTCTTATACCAGACTGTCTGTGTGCCAAGTTACAAAAAAGTCATCTGACTTGGGAGGGGAGAAAGGGAAATGGGGTTGTGTTTCCATGTGCAGAAACGTAAGACAGGGGAAAGTGGAAAGGATTTTTCTAAATATAATTCTTTTCAGCTCTCTCTTTTTTTTTTTTTTTCCTTTTTCTGTCTCTAAAACGGTTTTGCTGTAAATACAGTTGTGCCAAATGCAAATGAGTGTTGAAAAGGAAGTTGGAGTTCTTTTAGGGTGGTGGGGGGGAGTTAAAGCCAAACTCAGGATTTCTGTGCCTGCCCAAGGAGAGACCATCACGTGCTGGGCCCTCTTCTAGAAAGAAACCATGACAGATTGGAGGGAAAAGATTTCTCTATCCATCTTGTTATGTCACCTCTTATAAATCAACATATCTTAATTAATTACATTCTTTTCATAGCGAGACTTTAAAATTGATGAGGGTGTGCCAGTGTGTATTTATTGCTCATTAGCTGCATGACTCTACAGAGTTTCTGTACTCTATTCCCACATGTTTCAGAACTCTGCAGCTCACTGTGGACATCTCATTTTACTGGCTCTGGGGATAATTGTCTCCGTCACGGTGACTTAATTGTGCTGCCATCCTGCAGCAGACATGGGAGAGGCAGAAAATTATTCTCTCTGTGTGTGTGTGTGTGCATTTTTACCTGTCACATAAATATCTGTGCATTAATGGCTGTTCACAGAGACCTCGGATTAATTCCACTTAGGGACAGCAGCATATATGAGATGGCAGATATGTGGAATTTTTTTTGGCTGATTTGTCTCGTTTTTAAATTAAATATTTAGTCAGTGAAAAAGGGTTAATTCTTGGTGATAGCAGGAGTTGATCTTCCTTAGAAGTGCAGAAGGTTGCACATTAAATATTTCTCTCTCATCCTGATGCACCAAAATTTCCTCAAAAAATGAATGGAAATGAAATTGGAATGAGTCTTTAATTTTGAAGTAATAGCAGAGCATGTTTGATACAAGCTGCAGAGGTTGATTTGAGCAACAAAACAAGGCAGAAGGGAAGGGAAGCAGCCTGGAATTGTGCTGTGGGTGCAGAGCTCTGGGCTCCTTCTGGATTTTGGAGGAGCCATCCCAGAAATGCTGAGGGAAGGGACAGCACAGAGAGTTTCTCAGAGCGCAGGGAGAGAGAGCAGCAGATGGAAAGTGTCAGTGAGTGAGGGCACTGCTGCCGCTGGAGAGCGGGCAGGGGAAGGGATGGGGGAAAGGAGAGGGGGAAGAGGCCAGTGAAAGATGGATTGCACTGGAGAGAGAGTGAAAAATGAGTGGGGAAGGGGTGTGTGAGTGCAGCTGAGCTGGCTGCACAGTGGGGAAACAACTGTGCCTGAAAAAAGAGCAGAATTCGGTTTAAAGTGGCCCACGGACGATGTGGACAACTTTCAGCATTTACACCAAAATCCAGAGAGATTTGGTCTCTAAAATACCCAGTGAATAAGGCAAATAAATCCTGGGGATTAATTTTTTTAAACCCCATTTAAACCTGTGTCTCCCTCAGCTGTGACCCACGTAAAACAACCCCACCTAGGCAGGAACAGTGGCCCTGGGGCAAAAAACCCCAATTCCCTGCTGGAGGGAGAGCAGGGAGGGTTTCCCATTCTGACAGGATTTACCTGCAGTGAGAGGATTTACCTGCAGTTAATGATTTTAACCATTTTAAACGGTTAAAATCCCCATTTTCACCAGCCCCTGTTCCCTTGCCACCACATTTAGCTGCTTTGAGGCGAAGCTTTTTGGAGAAAAACTGAGAAAACTTGGCCAAAACTTCCTGCCAGGGGTACCTGAGACTTCCTCTGTCTGCTTGGGGCTCAGAAATGATGAGAGGCAGGAGGCAGCACCCACTGGGTGAGCTCAGTGTGAGTCTGCTACGGATCCTGGGTGAGGAGGAGGAGGAGGAAGGAAGGAGGAAGGAGGAGGAGAGGGGTGCAAGGTCACTCCTTCAGCAATCCCAGAGTCAGATCTCCAAGCCTGGGTCTCTCAGCCTCTCATCACCTGTGAGAGCTCCCCAAGTGCTGCTTTCTGGGTGCTGAAAGATCCCTTCTGTCACAGCCCTGGGCCCTGAGATCCCAAAAGCAGCGGGGTCAGCTCCCAGCTAGAATTTGTTTTGCCCAAACACCAAATTTCTGCACCGAGGGCCAGTAACAACCTGATAGTGGAAAGCAAACATCTGGACCTCAAGAGAAAAGAGAAATTCCTGATTTAGCTTCAGAGAATAATTATTTCTTTTTCCTATAACTGATGCTCAGCGTTTTATAAAATCTGCTACCTGCAAATGAATATTTTGCCAAGTGCTAAAGCATTTTCAGTTTTCTACTGTAAAATATAAAAATATGCTTTAATAATTTGTTTAGAAGGACTCTTCTTTCTTAATCTTTTTTACTTTGAGGTGCTGTACCTGTGGTTTAATTGCTTAACTTTGTCCATATGAGGAGAATAAATCCCTTTAAATGAACCATGCTGGCCCAACCTGGGACTGGGATGGGATGGGATGGGATGGGATGGGATGGGATGGGATGGGATGGGGATGAGGACAAGAATGAAGATGAGGATGAGGATGAGGATGAGGATGAGGATGAAGATGAGGATGAGGATGAGGACGAGGATGAGGACGAGGATGAGGACGAGGATGAGGATGAAGATGAGGATGAAGATGAGGATAAGGATGAGAATGAGAATGAGGACAAGGATGAGGACAAGGATGAGAATGTTGAGGGGGATGAAGAAGAGGATGTGGATGAGGATGAGGACAAGAATGAGGATGAGGATGAGGATGAGGATGAGGATGAGGATGAGGATGAGGTTGAGGATGAGGATGAGAATGAGGGCAAGGACGAGAATGAGGATGAGGATGAGGAAGAGGAGAAGGATGAGGACAAGGACAGGGATGAGGATGAGGATGAAGATGAAGATGAGGATGAGGATGAAGATGAGGACGAGGATGAGAATGAGGATGAGGATGAAGACGAGGATGAGGACAAGGACGGGGATGTGGGCAAGAATGAAGATAAGGACGAGGATGAGGAGGAAGATGGGGATGGAGAAGGGGATGAGAATGAGGATGAGGACAAGAATGAGGAAGAGGAAAAGGATGAGGACAAGGACAGGGATGAGGACGAGGATGAAGATGAGGATGAGGACGAGAATGAGGATGAGGATGAAGACAAGGATGAGGATGAAAAGACCAGGATGAGGACAAGGACGGGGATGCGGGCGAGAATGAAGATGAGGATGAGGATGAGGATGAGGATGAGGATGAGGATGAGGATGAGGATGAGGATGAGGATGAGGACGAGGATGAGAATGAGAACAAGGACGAGGGTGAGGATGAGGACGAGAACGAGGATGAGGATGGAGTCAGGCGCGTGCTCTCCCGGGCAAGCCGAGCCGGGGCGCTGGTACCGGGGGATGCTGCATCTCTCCCCTCTGTGCAGCCCCGTTGCGCAGGTTGAACTGAAGGTTCCCAGCTTCCCTCTGGGGAGGGAGGAAGGCTGCACGGGGCTGTCTCGGTGCTGCCCCGCGGTTCCGAAGTGCCGCCCGCGGGAGGCGCAGCGCCAGCGCCCGCGGCCGCTAATTCACTAAATGCTGGGTGCCCGCTTTGTTTGTGTGGAGCTCGCAGCCCTATTGATGTCAAGCAGGCTGTTAAAAAGCATAATGACATGGCATTAGAGACCCCGAGAGCAATTAACAGGCTGCTTAATTAGCAAAAGGAATTAGAATTTGAGTGGCTGATCTTTGCTTAAAGACTTGTAAAAAAAAAAAAAAAAAAAAAAAAAAAAAAAAAAAAAAGCTGGAGCAGTTATCTGATTATGCATTGATCGCACGGCTAACCCTGTCCTTGGGTAATTCTCGTCCCTCCATTGTGGGCTGTGAATATAAAACTGTTTAAATATTCTGACCTGCCCCGGGAGCTCAGGGGGGCTGGGGAGGGTCCCAGGCTGGGCAGGGGGCTGGGGGTCAGCGCACGGGGATGTCCTGACAGCCAGAAAAGCCAGAAAAGTGTCAAAAATGAGTTGGAAAAATGGGGAAGGGTCTGGAGGGGCCACAGGAGGAGAGGGTGAGGGCATTTGGTGCGTTCAGCTGGAGGAGAGAGGCTGAGGGGCTGCAGGGCCAGCTCTGATCTCTGCTCTGGGACAGGGACACCCCCGGGGAACCCCTGGAGCTGGGCCAGGGGGGTTCAGGTTGGATTTTGGGAAAGGTTCATCCCTCAGAGGGTGCTGGGCACTGCCCAGGCTGCCCAGGAATGGGCACAGAGGCTGCAGGAGCTGTCAGGGGTGCCCAGGGTGGGATTTGGGGGTGATCAATGATCCTGAGGGTGCCAGGGGCTGTCAGAAGGGCCCAGGGTGGGATTTTGGGGTGATCAATGATCCTGAGGGCCCCAGGAGCTGTCAGGGGTGCCCAGGCTGGGATTTTGGGGTGATCAATGATCCTGACGGTCCCAGGAGCTGTAAGGGGTGCCCAGGGTGGGATTTTGGAGTGTGTGAGCAGGGCCAGGAGCTGATCAATGATCCTGAGGGCCCCAGGGGCTCCAGGAGCTGTCAGGAGTGCCCAGGCTGGGATTTTGGGGTGATCAATAATCCTGAGGCTGCCAGGAGCTGTCAGGAGGGCCCAGGGTGGGATTTTGGGGTGATCAATGATCCTGAGGGCCCCAGGAGCTCCAGGAGCTGTCAGAGGTGCTCAAGGTGGGATTTTGGGGTGATCAATGATCCTGAAGGTCCCAGGAGCTGTAAGGGGTGCCCAGGGTGGGATTTTGGAGTGTGTGAGCAGGGCCAGGAGCTGATCAATGATCCTGAGGGTCCCAGGGGCTGTCAGGAGGGCCCAGGGTGGGATTTGGGGGTGATCAATGATCCTGAGGGTCCCAGGGGCTGTCAGGGGTGCCCAGGGAGGAATTTTGGGGTGATCAATGATCCTGAGGGCCCCAGGAGCTGTCAGGAGGGCCCAGGGTGGGATTTTGGGGTGATCAATGATCCTGAGGGTCCCAGGAGCTGTCAGGGGTGCCCATGGTGGGATTTGGGAGTGATCAATGATCCTGAGGGTCCCTTCCAGCTCAGGACATTCTGTATTTCCATTTTCACCTATTTCCATGTGCCTGGGCCCTGGTGTGGGTGTCGCTGCCAGCAGAGCCACCCCTCACCCCTGGAGGGAAGGTCAGAGCCAATGCTGACAGAATTTCTTGGGTTTTAATTTTAATTTTTTTAATTAATTTTTTAATTTTTAATTTTTTTTTTAATTTTTAAATTTTTTCTTTTTTTTTAACGTGGATGTGACACCTGCCTGACCTCGCTGTGCTTTTGGCAGGTGCTTCCCTATTTCTGTGTGGCACTGAGTTATTAAAAATCCATTAATGCCTGTGTTTGGACTTGCTAGTATTCCACCTTCCCCGAATTCTTTTTTCTTTTATATTCTCTTTGCTGCACATAATTTTTTGGCTTATGGGGAAGATATTATTTCCCCACTTCTCTATGCAGCAAACACATAATTTTTATGGGTTTGTGAGAGTGAGGAGACAGAATTAACCTTTCCAAGGCAGGGAATTCTGCTGGAGCCAGTAGAGTTCTCATTGTTTTACTTGCAGAAGTTTTGTTTGACCCAAGCCTGATTGTGTTTAGTTCCTGTCAATTTGAGTTTGGAAATGTTAGTTCTAAACATAACCACCCAGTCACTAAAAGGCCACCATTGTTTATTGTTTTCCTTTTAATAATCTTATTTTTTCCTGTCTTCTAGATGGCTACAAAGAGAACTAAAATCAGTCCCATGCCCTCAACTTAGTGGATAAAAGATCTATAGCAGATTTTTGGGGTTTTTTCCTATAGATACTGTCTGGGAGTTGTGCTGTGGGATCCTCTTCCAGTGATCCAAGTTCCAGTGAGAGGCTGATGAGTTTTTAATGCTCTAGAAATGAGTAAATTGTGATTTGGGTTACAGTAAATCTCTGCTTACAGGGAAATGATTCTGTAGGGAAATATTTATTGCCTCGCTCGGAGTTAGTGTGAGAGAGATCAAATATGTGTTGTATTTCACGTTGTGTTGGAGTGAAATATTGGAGATGTTATCAGGCTGAAGTTAATCAGCTACTCCTTGGCTCACTGACCCTTCAGATTCCTTCCTTTCACACTTTTCCTGCTGAATGCAGCAGGTTTTTGTGTTTTTTCGAATTTTTTTTGAAATTGGGTTATTTCTGTTGTCATCATCTTTGCCTTAATTTTATTTTATTTTTTGCCCTTAGAGGTACAAGTCCCTAAAATAGAAAGAGGAGGGAAATGCCTGCCTGCACTCGAGATTTTCATATCAGGAGGTTGTGTGATGCAATTGCCAGGGAAATTTCGAAGCTGACATTCCAAGGTCTTGATCCAGACATCGGCTCCATGTAGGCAGAGCTCTGCACTCATGATTTAATTGGGATTTCTTGTGTCTTCAGGGATCTGTCCAGACGGGCACCAGGCTGCTAGCAGAGAAAAGCCTGTGTTGCACGCAAGCATTTTCCTCATCTTTCTACTTTCATGACATATTTCTCCCAGAAAAAAAGCTGAATCTTTTCCAATAGCTGCTAAAGTGTATTTGAAATAAAAAAAATCTCATCCCTCCAGAGGCTTCCCTCGCTGATAAATGGACTATTATGCTGTGCAGCCAAAGGAGATATTCATATCTTCCCAAAATTGAAAGAACATATTAATAACTGATCTTGTGTCTTAAATAAATTCCACATTAAGTCGAATAAAACATATTTTTAAGGAAAGGAAATGACAGGCCCACATTTGATACGCATCACTGGGTGAATGAGTGTGTAAAGTTATGCTCATGTTTAAACATTTGTGGGATGAAAAATGAACTGCTCAGGGCTTGCTCTTGCTTAAATCTTGGGGAACCTTTGACTTTCTCAAAGCCTTTACCATGAAGATAACCAGAATTTCTTGAGAGAGGTTTTCCTGAGGGTCGTTTCTGGTCGTCAGGAGTTGGTTGTGAAGATAACCAGAATTTCTGTGAAAGGTTTTCTTGAGGGGTTTTTTCTGGTCATCAGGAGTTGGTTGTGAGAAGGAGAAGCAAACACCCAGCTCAGTGATACCACACCAGGCATTTAGATGGGAAATTGGGAAGAAATTCTACCCAGTGAGAAGCTGTGGCTGCCCCTGGATCCCTAGCAGTGCCCATGGATGTGTTGGATGGGGCTTGGAGACACCTGGGATAGTGGAAGGTGTCCCTGCCATGGCAGAGGATGGAATTGGATTGAAAACCCAATTTTCAGGTCCCTTCCAAGCCAAACCATTCCAGGATTCTGTGATCCCCTCTGGTATTCACTCACTCAGGTGTTTTAATTTCTTTATTGGTTCTTTTTTATTAATAGTTGCCCACACACTTCGTGCTCTCTGGGGGAGAGAAGAGAAAAAGGGAGCAAAATTCCAAACAGTGCAAGTTTAAGGCCAGGAGGGAGGGAGTTTAAATTGAGTTGGTGGAGTCATACCCTTGTAGGTAATCTTGACCTAATTAGTCTAATGGAACATAGTCCAGCACTAAGCATCCGCGCTCCGATTTTTCAAGAAGTAAAGATTAAATTTAAAGAGATTAAGCAACTCTTTTTTTTTTTTTTTTTTTTTTTTTTTGCCCCCCTCTGCAAGATATTAGCTGTTCAAAAATGACAAAAATGTCTTTAAGCCTCTCTGAAGGAAGGGTGACCAAACAAGGCTGCCTTTTGTTCAGATCCAGGGCTGGCTCGCGAGCGGGGAGAGGTGGTGTCCGGTCACCGTGTGCGGGACCAGGGACACGACTTATCCACGGCCAGCAAAGCCAATCAGCCCGGGAATTAGCAGGGGGATTAGGAGCTGGAGTTGCCAGTGCAGCAGGGAAATCACTGGCCACCCACCAGGCCTGCTGGAGAGAGGAGTTTGTGAAAGGTTTCTCTAAAAAATGCGGGGTGATGTTCTCAGTGCTGGCGGGTTGTGGTGCTGACAGACCACCTTGGCTTCTGCCTGTTCTTGTGGGCTCTGAAATGAATTCAAGCTCCTAAATCTCACCTTTGGTGGTTCTGAAAGATTCAGACAGGCTGAGAGTGCTGATGATTCACAGAATTAACAAAATCCCCAGGTTGGAAGAGACCTTCAAGGTCATCGAGTCCAACCCAGGCCAAACACCTCAACTCAACCCTGGCACCCAGTGCCACATCCAGGCTTTGTTAAGCACATCAGGGATGGTGACTGCACCACCTCCCCAGTTCCTGGGAATTTCCAAAATTCCCCCAAATTCACAGAATTCCCCCAAATTCTCAGAATCCCCAGGTTGGAAGAGACCTTCAAGACCATCGAGTCCAACCCAGCCCCAACAGCTCAACTCAACCCTGGCACCCAGTGCCACATCCAGGCTCTGTTAAACACACCCAGGGATGGGGACTCCACCACCTCCCTGGGCAGCCATTCCAGAACTTTATTACCTTTTCTGTGTAAAACTTTATCTCCCTTTCTGTAAAAAACTTTTTCCTAATATCCAACCTATATTTCCCTCGGTGGAACTTAAGGCTGTGTCCTCTGGTTCTGTCAGTTCCTGGAGAAAGAGCCCAACCCCACCTGAGCACAGGCACCTTTCAGAGAGTTGTAGAGAGTGATCTTCAGCACAGAGGAGAAAAGGTTTCAGGGAGAACTTAGTGCAGCCTTCCAGCACCTGGAATGCTGGAAAATGAAGGAAAGGGGCTTTTTATATGGGCAGAATGTGACCAGAGCAGGGGGAATGGGTTCAGAGTGAAGGAGGAATTCAGATTGGAAGTATTGCCCAAAATGTACAGAAAATGCAAAAGCACCAAATCATTACCCAAAATACAGAAAAAAAAACCCACTATATAAATCAATACTATTCTAAATATAACATAGATAGAAATCTTTTAGTCCCTGTTGATGATCTTCACACTCTGGCAATCAGAAAATGCAGCAGCCCTGGCTAAAACTCAGTTCTGTGCTCATTCCTTTCTCTGCTTTGCTTTTCATGATTTGAAATTTCAACCCTTTGGAGAGATTTCAATTCTAGAAATTGCATACAATTGCATTTGCATTTACATTGCATACATTATAAAAAACCTTAGGTGTTCTTTACACCCCTCCCTCAAATTCTCTCCTTGCAAAACTATTGGCTGCTTTTTGCTTTCCTGCTCTGGGGGGGATGATGTCTGCCATCATATCCCAAAAATATATATGGGACTGGAGTGGATTGGAGGCACTCAGTGTGAGGCTGTGCTGTCCAGAGAAAGGAGAACTGCTCTGCCAGAGATAAATCCCCTGGGAGATGTTTGTTTTAGGGAGGTGTTGATTTGAACTTCAAGGTTACGGCATGGGGAGGGCACCCTGCTCAGCAAACCTGGGCTGGCCCCAGTCACTGTCACTGGTTCCCAGAAGCTCATTATTGAGTCAAGTGACCTGGGAAGCTTTTAGGAGTGGTTTTGAGTTTGTTTAATCTCCAGTTTTTTATGTTTTGCTTTGTTTTTCGGCACAGTTTGAGCTCTGTTGGGCCAGGAGCAAAGCAGGAGTGTCTCAGTTCAGAAAGTGTTGTTAGCTGTTAGAAACCTGGTGAGAGACCTTCTTGATGTAGCAGATTTTGTGGGACTGGAAGGATTTATTTACCCATCCTAGACTGTTTTAAGGATTTATTTATCTCAGACTATCCATCTCCTAATGTGGGAAGGTTGTGAGACCCTCAGCACTGCCCCTGCAGTCCCGCAGGTGAAGCCTCACCTGTGCCAGTCCTGTCCCTAAAATTTATCCATGCAAAAACACGAGAAGTGTTCCCAGCACCTTTCTGAAGTCCCAATTCTACCAGTAGGGTTTTCTTTTTCCTTAACAAACCCCTTGACTGTGAAGCCTCAGCTGAAACACTTCTTGACCTTTCCAAGTGAATCGGCGAGACACCGACCATGTGAGGTGGGTCATATGGAACAGATTTAGACACAAAACTCATATCATCCCACCAGAGGAATGCAAAGTCCCTCCAGATCCCTTCCACAAAGCTGCATCATGTGTGTGAGATAAATCCAAGGGACACAAGGGGCTGCCAGACAGCGCAAAGGACAATAACTTTGCTATCTCAAACCAAACAGGCAGCGCTGCCCGCGGGTTTCCCTCTTAAAGGTGTAGGAACTTCTCCCCTGCCGCTGGGGTGGCCCTGGTGATTAGGACATATTTTCCCCAGTGAAAAAAGGAAATTACGTCTTCCCTTGGGAAGGGGAAGAGGATCTCCACAGCAGAAGACCATTATGGTCACCTTGTGCTGCTCCTTTTGATGGAACCCACAAATCCAGCAGAGATAGTGCTGAAGGCTTTGACAGAGGCAAAGCCATTCTTTAGCATTTTATTTGACACTGTGACTGTGCAAACACTTCCCTGCTCAGTCTCAAGATCCTTTATGAGCCCTCCTCCAAATTTCCAATGGATTTTTAAAGGGAGAATAGATGCCTAACACCAGTGGTGTGTGTCCAAAAACCCAAAATGTGATGCCCAAATGCCATTCAGGCACTGAATAACAACTAGAGGTTCCTGAAGATGTGGGTATGCCCTGGAAATCCAGCCATCAGTGGGACCCCTGAGGCACAGCCCTTCAGCATCTGGGACCCTGTTGGGAATTCTGACCTCTGTGATCTGTTTTTTACTGGTGAAAGGAAGAAAAAACTGAACATGAGGCTTGAGAGACAAAACTTTGCAAGTCAATTTGAATCATAGAAAGTTTGGGTTGGAGGAGACCTTAAGGATCATCTCTTTCCCAGGGACACCTCCCACTATTGCAGGCCGCATCCAACCTGGCCTTGGACACTTCCAGGGATTCCAGAGACAGTCACAGCTTCTCTGTGCCAGGACCTGCCCTCACTGGGAGGAATTTCTTCCCAATATCCCACCTAAACTTCCTCTCTTTCATTCCCCCTTGTCCTGCCACTCCAACTCCTGGTCTAGAGCCCTTCTTCCTTCTCTGTAGCCCCTTCAGGCCCTGCAGGGTGCTGTGAGGTGTCCACACAACCTTCTCTCCTCCAGGATGAGCATTCCCAACTCTCCCAGCCTGGCTCCAGTTCCCTTGGGAACTTTACGGTCTCCTCTGGACTTTTTCCAACAGTCCCATGTCCTTATCCTGGGGGCACCAGAAGTGTTTGCAGCATTCCAGCTGAGATCTCACCAGAGCAGAGCAGAGCAGGGAGAATCCCCTCCCCTGGCTTGCTGGGAGGTGTCAGGTGCTCAAGCAGCCTCATCCTTCATTCCCCTATTTCTGAGCTCTTTCCTTTTGCCTCAGGACTCCACAACTCTGACCTCCAGCACCAACATTATACCTTTAATTACGTCTGCCAGACAAATGTGTCACCTTCAACTTATTTTAGTGCTGTCTGAACAACCCTGGGCCCCGGGGCTGGGAGGCTCAGGGCTGACAGTGCCCTGAGCACGGAGCATTTGAAGCTGTTCCTTGTCTAATCACCCTGTAAAGGTGGTGCTTTGCTCTTAAATTAATCAGCAGGGCTCGTATTTAAGCAACAATGATACCTGTATTTTTCTCCCCCCTGAGATTACAGGCCTCTCTCTCTTCCATGGTGAGCTGGGTTCTGCTGTTTATCTGATTTGTGGGGTTTTAAGAAGTTTGGCCTGCACAGAAGTAAACATGTGCTTGACCTTGAGCAGAACAGAAGAGGAGCTCAAGCCCCCGTTGGTGCTGCTGACAAAGCAAAGGGTTTAAACATGGAAATCAAAACTCTATTTTCCTTCAGTATTTATCCTGCTTTTAGTTAAGCTACAGCAGAAGAAAAATACAGCTCGGGCTACATCTGCACCAATCCTCAGATTATTAATATTCCTATTAAAGAGCAATGAGGATAAAGAGCAAATGGGCAAGAATAGGAATTTCCTTTGCTTGCTGGCACTACGGCATAAAACATTATTAAGATGATTTGTTAAATAATAGAAAGGGTTTTTCATTTCCTAATTTTCCAGCTGCAGCTAAAGCTATCTCCCAGCAACCGGCTTCTCATTCCTTAATATTTAGACTTATGGACCAATTTGAGAGTATTTTCTTTGCTGCTATGATTAATGCTCCTGTGAAACAATGTCATCACCAGCCATCCACCTACCCTGTCAGCCTGGCATCAGCCTGGCTGTGCTCTGCTGTAATTTATGGCTTCAGCCAGTAATTTGCAAATCTAATGTTGGGGAGGCTATGAGGATGTGAAATTTGAATGCTTTCCCCTGATTTGGTAAATATCTCCCCCATTAGTGAAACAAATGGCACAGGGATCAGACATCATCTCCAAGGCTCGATAAATATTTTATCAGCCATAATGGAAATTGTCAAATTGATCTAATTGTACAATACGTTATCAACAAGATATCAAAGTTGGACATGGCCTCTGCCCTTGTCTATCATTTGCAGGCTTTTGTCTTCGATTGCCTCTTCCTGGGAGGAAAGTAGGGAAGTGCAGAGTTCATTGCAAAGTAGGGTGAATAACAGAGCCACTGAATATCCATTTAGAAGATAAATTCTGGAGAAATAATTAACTCTCCCCTGCTTGACTGTAAAGTAGGACTGCAGAGGGTTCATGTAAATCTCCCGAATGGGAACTGCAATTTTTATGTTGAACCCATATCCATTGATCTCATACATAAAGGGAAATTATCCATCACGGATACTGCTTTTGGGGGAACATTCATGGCTTTGTTCCTTTAAGAAGAGGCTGAATGGATTCAAAACTGAATTTTAGTTGTCTGGCAGCAGCTAGGGGGATGATTTAATTAATTTATTTTTTAAAATTTAGGGGTAAAATGACCTGACTTTAGCTAAAATTAAATGTAATCATTATTCTGCTTGGAAATGTTCAGTCACAGGAAATCCAAAGTTGTAAATAATGAAAGATTTATTTGAATGTCTGATGTTAACAAGATAAAAGTAGAAGATTTTGCCACGTTAATATTCACTCTTGTAGAGTTGCCTTGTTAAACCTCAGCCTATAGAGATGCTTGATTTAACAGAGCAGTGTTTTCAGATATTTTGAGAATTTTGGGAGAGAGGGAATCCCATCCATTAACAGAGAAAAACCCATTTACATAAAAATGCTGGGGACAATTTCTCATTTCAGAATTTCCTGAAAAGTAAAAAGGGGAGAGGCTTCCCCTGCCTGGGAGAGTGAGAGGAGGAGACCTGGGATGTTCTCACTCCCTATTCTCTGCAGCAGAACCAACCAGGCAGCCAATATCCTCAGGGGCTTGGGGGAAACTGGAGTCTGATGGAGTAAATTCCTGATATTTCTCAAGGTGGAAAGTCCTGTCATCTTTTCTTTCAGAAAGAACTCCATTTGCAGCCAGCCTGTTAATATTTAATGGCCTGGGACGCAGGAAGGGACCTGGGCTGTGCATGGAGCACTGGTCAACCACTCCATGCCTTTTTTGTTCATATTAATTTTTCCCCCAATTATGCGTTGTCTAGGAGCCATAGGACCTGTTTTTCTCTGTGCCTCAGGCTGTTTTTTGCTAAAAATGAGGATATCACTCCTTCCCTGCTGCACTGATGGTGTGGATGCTCCCCAAGTGCTTGAGATCTTTGAATTCCAGGTGCAGAAGAAATGGAAGAGCCTTCCTTTCTTTTCCTTGATATTGTTTGGGTCTCAAAGTGCCCAAAAAGCAGCTTCAGGATGTCAGTGGCCTTTCCAGAGCTGCAATATTTAAACATGTTCTTGGATGCAGCCCTTAATTCATGTTTTTCATTACATCTCTTGGAGGCCTAAAGGGAAGGTCCGCACTTGATGTTTTGTCTTGGCACCTGGAGTTTGATTTTGTGCTTCACAGGAAGATCTGTTAAGTGGGGAAGGTGTTTGTAAATCCTGAAAGCTTTGCATGTTTCTCCTGGATGATGATTTTTAGATCAAATGCCTCAGCCTTTAATTATGTTTTTCATTACATCTCTTGGAGGCCTAAAGGGAAGGTCCACACTTGATGTTTTTGGTTTCCTGTCATTTTAAATAAAAAGGAGGGAGAATGAGCTATCTTAATAGGAACCTGGAGTAAAAGTAGCTTTAGGTAGCCTTTGAGGAAGTGCTTCAGGTTCAAGCTAACAAGCTGCAAACATCCTGCAGAGCATTTTCTGCTCTGAAGCTGGGTGGGTGCAGCAACTTTGGGCATCCTAAATGGGGACCAGAGGTACATGGGAGAGCGTGTGTGTGGAATTAGAATCCATTTCAGCATGTTAATAACTGAGCACAAGCAAGATCACAATGCTCATTAAGCCAGTGAAGGGTAAAAAGGGGCTGTTTTAACAAAACACAGCACACAGACAGCCCAGACCCAGGGGCTTCAAGGCAGCCCCGTAGCCTCGGGCTTGTGGAACCAAGAGAGGTTTTTAAACATAAGCCATATGCTGGTTCTTTCTTCCAAATGCTCTTTGAAAGTCCATGTTCAGCTTCCCAGCCCTGCTCCCCGTGTCCTGTGAGCATGGGAGTTGTTTGGTATGGTTTGCTCCAAAGGACTTCTGGATATGATTTTTATTTTTTTGGGTTTTAATTTTTTTTTTTTTTTTTCCTCCCAAACAGGATCTGAGCTTGATGGAGTGATAGCTCCACAGATAGTATCGAGATCCTGGCATTATTCAAAATGTTTTAAAAGAGTGGGTTTGGATGGCTTTAGGCTCTGTTGTGTAGCAGCATAGTAAGAAGTGTGCGTAATTCAATTTTTGCTGAAGAGGTGACACGGCTCGATATTTGCTTGGCTCAGCCTACACAGGCTCAGTTTTGGAACAATGTTTTCTGTAAAAGTACAAAATTAGTGGCCACCTTGCCTTGCCTGGCAATACAGGTGAGAGTGAAGCCTTTTTTGTGAATTATTTATTCCTGTAAAAATGTATTTACTGAATGCCAACCTCTGTAGTGCAGGACCCTGTAAGGAGGAGAGTTTTATTTGGCATTTATTTGACCATCTTTAAGCCAGGCTCAGGCAGGAGCCAAGTTCTTCCATGTCCTTAAGGGCAACCTGGGAGTGAGGAGAGCTGAGGTGAGAGTGATAAAGGGTCTGATCCTGGCCTTGCTTCAGGAGGCTGGGTCAGAATATCCTGATTTTCCAGCACAGGTTGGTTTGGATCCTGTGCTACTGAGTCTGTTCATTCCTTTCAGCTCCACCACTCACGGCCAAGGAGAAGCTGGAATTTTTCCATTCCTTCCTATCCTCCCCTCTCCCAGTGCTGACTTCCATGAAGATCCATGTTGGGTTAAGCTCTTTTCTGACCCAGAGATGGGGCTTTTAAAAAACTTTTATTCCATTTTCAGTCTCACATGAAGGGTGAGTCCATACAGATGTTATCATTCACAATTAGAAACCAACTATTTCTATATTTCTAAAACTATATTTCTATAACTCCACAAATTCACTTCCCACAATCCACACTTGTGACTTTGTGGTGGAGGGAAGGTTTGTGCCATAAAATCCCAGTTATGGCTCCTTGTTTTGGCCTGGCTGGGGGCTGACTCATCCCCAGTTTCCTGCGCTCTGCCCATTGTGTTCTCTGGAGCATCTCAGGAGCTCTGCAGTGCTTTTTGTGTCTCTCTGCACACACACACAGAGCACCCAGCATTTTCCCTGGACCATTCAGGTGGCTGGGAGCAAGCCCAGATCCATCACCACTGACCTGCACTTCTTTGGTGAGATATCTCCTCCCTTCTCCTTCCATCCTGTGCACCCTCCCACTTCCAAATCAGCAGACCTAAGATTTTTATCTGTAATGGCTTCTGGTGAGAGGAAAAAACCCAGTTGTTCTTAAACATTCATTTTCTAGGCCAACAATAACCCTGGCCTAGACAAATAACTCCCTCCTAGTTCCTACAGAGAGAAGTGTTAGACTACACAGACAGTGAGGTCATTCATAGCCACTATTGTTTCTTGATAACCCAATTAAGAAAGTGCAATTTATCTCGCCTGTTTCCATTTAATTATCTAATTTGTCTGCCCAGCCAGGGTAGTTATCTCCCCTGCACTCTGGGGTTGCTCTCCTGCCTCAGCCCTGCTCCCCAGGTGCTGCTCATTCCTTTGACCTATAGCCAGGGACACTTATAAATCAGGGAAAGAGCCATCACCTCTCTCTGCCTTCTTTTATGGTGAGGAGGGGAGAAATGCATGTGCTGAGTGGAAAGGCACAAAGCTCTGGCCCTCCTGTTAATCCCAGACTGAACTTTAATATAGGGATTTTATTTAAATACAGGATGGCTTGGGAAGAAAAAAGAAAAGGGGTGGTGTGAGAGAAGAGAGGGATTTGTCAGGATGGGTGTTCCACAGCAAAGGGTTAAAATCTTCATATTAGTATCCAATGGAGGAGTTATTAACACCTGTAATCCTGATATTAATCCTGGCTACTAATTATATATATTATATATATATATATATAATTATCCATATATTATATAGATAATTATATACATTATATATATAGTTTTATAGATTATATAATTATATATAAATAATATCCTTACTTATAATCTTATATATTATATAATTATATATATATAATTAATAATTATATATTAATACCAGGCTCTCATGGATGCTGGGGGTGGGAATAGTGTTTTAAGTGAGATTCACTCTGGATCAAGGCAACCCCTGGGGTCAATCCAGAACCACTTGGGGTGCTGGTGGGTGAGAGGCTGGAAATGCCCCAGCCCAGAACCTCCTTGAATCCTGGGCTGATCCCACAGCTTGGAAAGGGGGGATTCTGCCCCTCTGCCCTATCGCTGGCCGGGGTCTCTGTACAAATCACAAACAGGACAGGGCTGCTGAGGAACTGCCTTGAGCTGGTTTATTTTCCAGCCTCAGTCTCATTACATGGTGATGACAATGGGAAGATGCCACCAGCTCACATCCCAGGCAGCAGACCAAGAACTCAATGTTACAACTCACTTTATAAGTTTTTTGACCAATCACACAAAGCAAAAGCACATTGACAGTAGTTCTGTCCAACCAGTGTAAGCACACATACCTTTGGTTAAAACAATGCTTATTTCAAATACAATACCTGCTTGTGAGCCTTAAAACACAATGCACAGAGCTCAATTATTAAGCTTCAAACTTCCTAATATCTGGCTAGATAAACTTTTCTGTAGCTTAGGGAGTTACTCTAGACAGGCATTAATACACAGACCATTGTTCTATTTGTCCTTGCTTTTCTACTTTCTAAATAATTTTTCTGCTGACCTATCTCCTGGCTGCTGCCTAGCTCCAATCACAGTTCTGCTGTCTCTGAGCCCTGCCTTTTGCAGCTTTCCCAAAACCCTCTGATTTTGTGGATTCTCACATGCCCCACTCAGGTGAGACCTCACCTGCAGAGCTGCCTCCAGCCCTGGGGCCCAGCACAGGAAGCTGCTGGAATGGATCCAGAGGAGGCCAAGAGGGTCAGAGGGATGGAGCAGCTTTGCTGCAAGGAAAAAAAATTATGAAAAATATTCTCACAATCAATCAGATTGTTAGAACTGGGATTGCTCATCCTGGAGAATTTCTGAGGCCCAGCTCTGCAAGTCCCACCTCAAACACTGTGCTAGACGCTGCAAATCCTTACCAGAGATAGAAACAAGTCAGAGATTTGTTCTGGGTGGAGATCTAGAAAGCATCATTTGGGGTTTAATGTGGTGAAAATGAGGCACCTAAAAATGCTGCTGGGTAGGGATTAGAGAGAATTTCAGTTTTTGTCTGTCCTCATGCTGGAATGGATCCAGAGGGGGCCAAGAGGGTCAGAGGGATGGAGCAGCTCTGCTATGGGGGAAAAAAAAATCTGTGAAAAAAATCATCACAATCACTCAGATTGTGAGAATTGGGATTGTTCATCCTGGAGAACTTCTGAGTCCCAGCCCTTCAAGGCCCACCTACAAACACTGCCAAACCCTCACCAGAGATAGACACAACTCAGAGATTTGTGTTCTGGGTGGAGATCTAGATAGCATCATTCGGGGTTTAATGTGGTGAAGATGAGGCACCTAAAAAGGCTGCTGGGTAGGGATTAGAGAGCATTTCAGTTTTCCCTGTCCTCATGCTGCTGTGTAAGTACAGCAGCAGTGACCTCGTGTACTTTCAGTTCTGAGTTTTGGGAGCCAGGGCCATCCACCCTTCCGAGGGTGCTGCGTGGGTGTGTGTGTGTTTTCAGTTTTGTTCTGAGCTTGTTTGAGCTGCTGCTGTTTCTCAAGAGGTGTGTTCTGTGCCACTTGAAGTTAACCATGAACTGTGCTATCTGCTGATAGCTCAGGGATTGTGTTTGCTTTGCTGCAGCCCTGTGCAGTCCGAGCAGGTGGACAAATACCTCAGCAGGGTTTGGCTCTGTTTGTGTTGTTTTGTGTGTGTGGGTTTCTTCCTCTCTGCTCTCCACCCCTTGAGCACTGGAGCAGAGGAGCTCTTGCGCTTGCAGGGGTGCAGGCTGTGTCTTGCTGAATCATGTTTAGAGAAGAGTTTAGAAACTTGGTGCCCTGCAGGAAATCTCAGTGATTTCCAGCAAATCTGAGAGCTCTGGCTCACGGGCTGGCCAAGGGAATGAGGAGCAGGTATTTAGGTTTGTCCCACACATCACTCACTGAGGCTCTCCTGCCTTGTTTGCAGAGTGTCAGAATTCACTGCAACTCTGATTTGGTGTCATCTGCTCTCTCCTTTTGACAGGGATTATCAGATCATGTGGCTGGAGCAGCCTGTTGGGAAATGCCCCTGGAGGAGTTTCTGAATGTGCTGATTTTGTGCTGTGTATCTCCAAATCCTTGGGCATTTTGCTCAGGAGTGATTATCATGACTGGGTGAATCGTGTTTAGAGAAGATTTTAGCAGAGGAACCAGAAACTTGGTGCTCTGCAGGAAATCTCAGTGATTTCCAGCAAATCTGAGAGCTCTGGCTCACGGGCTGGCCAAGGGAATGAGGAGCAGGTATTTGGGTTTGTCCCACACATCACCCACTGAGGCTCTCCTGCCTTGTTTGCAGAGTGTCAGAATTCACTGCAACTCTGATTTGGTGTCATCTGCTCTCTCCTTTTGACAGGGATTATCAGATCATGTGGCTGGAGCCGCCTGTTGGGAAATGCCCCTGGAGGAGTTTCTGAATGTGCTGATTTTGTGCTGTGTATCTCCAAATCCTTGGGCATTTTGCTCAGGAGTGATTATCATGACTGGGTGAATCGTGTTTAGAGAAGATTTTAGCAGAGGAACCAGAAACTTGGTGCTCTGCAGGAAATCTCAGTGATTTCCAGCAAATCTGTGAGAGCTTTGGCTCACGGGCTGGCCAAGGGAATGAGGAGCAGGTATTTGGGTTTGTCCCACACATCACCCACTGAGGCTCTCCTGCCTTGTTTGCAGAGTGTCAGAATTCACTGCAACTCTGATTTGGTGTCATCTGCTCCAAGATGCTTCTGGAGGATTTTCTGAATGTGCTGATTTTGTGCTGTGTATCTCCAAATCCTTGGGCATTTTGCTCAGGAGTGATTATCATGCACTGATGGCTGGGTGAATCATGTTTAGAGAAGAGTTTAGCAGAGGAACCAGAAACTTGGTGCCCTGCAGGAAATCTCAGTAATTTCCAGCAAATCTCTGAGAACTCTAGTTGGCTAAGGGAATGAGGAGCAGGTATTTGGATTTATCCCATATATCACCAAATGAGGCTCTCCTGCCTTGTTTGCAGAGTGTCAGAATTCACTGCAACTCTGATTTGGTGTCACCTGCTCCCTCCTTTTGACAGGGATTATCAGATCACGTGGCTGGAGCAGCCTGTTGGGATGGAGCTTCTGAATGTGCTGATTTTGTGCTGTGTTTCTCCAAATCCTTGGGCGTTTTTTTCAGGATTATCATGCACAGATGCCTGGGTGCATCCATACCTGGTGGGCTCCTGGCTGCCCTGGGGCTGTGCCAGCACTGGGATCATTTATATCCACTGTGCCCATCTCACCCCCTGTTATGGGCAGGGACACCTTCCACCATCCCAGGCTGCTCCAAGCCCTGTCCAACCTGGCCTGGGACATTTCCAGGGATCCAGGGGCACCCACAGCTGTGCCAGGGCCTTTCCTGAAGGAAAGAATTCCTCCTAAAAAACCACAAACAATCAAACCAAACCATAGAAAGGGCTCAAGGACTTTTTGTAGTTGCTATAGGGATGCAACCCAGCAGATCCCATGCAGTACTTGGGCAAATGTTAATTTAGGGAGTGCAAGAGCAGAGTTTTGGGGCTTGCTGGCCATGCAGAAATTGCTGTCTGACCCTCCATGAACATCTTATTTAATCCTTCTCCCCCTGCTCTCCCTCCCCTGTCGTTCTGGGGAACCACAGCAGTGAAATCTGCCTCCTCTTTCATGGCAGAAAGCCTGGGAAGGATCCCGTGCTCGTTTCCATTATGATAAAAGACAAAACAACTAAATTAAATTGGAAGCAATCTCAGCATTACACAAGTCTGCATACTCCAAAATTCTCAAAACAAAAGAGGTGCAGGGGAAGCCAATCACTATCAGAAAGGAGGGAAAAAAGTGTCTGTGGGCTCGAACTTTTACAGTTCCTTAACTCAGAACTGAAATATTTTAACTCCTCCACCACCAGCGCTGTAGAAAGAGCAAAAGCAGGGAAGGGGGCACTGGATGTGGACATTCCCTGGATTTAGTGAATTTAGGGAATGACATCATTGCAGAGCAGAGCTGCCCCCAGTTGCTGTCAGGGCTGCTGCAGCAGGGCTGTCTGGAGCTGCAGTTTGCAGATGTTCACAGGGAGATGTGGTCGCCAGCCAGAGGGAAAACACAACTTGGCAAGGGGAGGATGCTGAGGAAATCCAAACTGTCTTCAGCACTCGGGTTCTTAAAGAGAAAAAAAAAATAAAAGAAGAGGTTGAAACATTGAAAGACTAGACTATTATTTGTTATGGTTAAATTGGCCACTGACCCACTGGCATAGAGAACAAGGTTTTGCATAAAGTTGTTGCTAGATTTTATTTCCTTGGAAATGGAGGAATGGAAAAGTTCACTGCTCAGGTATCTTGCCTCATCCAATTTAATTATTTTAAGCAAAAAGGAAAAAAAAAAAAAAGGGGGGGGTGGGGGGGAGGGAATTCCTTGGAGCTCAAGTCACAATGTTATTATCAATTCAAATTCAGCTTTTCTGTCCCTCACTCTGGATGGAACCTGATCTCATGAAACAGAGCTCCTTTACCTGCTGCTGTGTGTGTCCATGTGCACTGAAATTTGCTGTTGATATGTTCAACCTTCTTTAATCTGTGTTAAAAACAAATGGAATGGACTTACATTCTTTTTTAAAACTATTGTTTTGTGTTCAAATAATAAATATGATTTGCATAAGTGAGCTTTCAGCCTTTTCAAAGACCCGAACTGGTCTTTGCTGCCTGCTTGTGAATTAAATTTTGAAAGGAATATCAGGTCACATGATACCTTAAACACATTGTTTAGGAAAACCTTTGCCAAGGTGACACCTGTGATCTCTGTGGAGCCCTGAGCTCAGTGCAGGGGAAGCTCTGTGGGAGTCACTGACAGGCTGGGATGCTCCCAGGAAATGTGCTCAGCCCTTTGCAGAATCATTTCCTGCCCTGTGGATTCCTGAGAAGGGTCAGGACAGGGATTGGTGCCCACCACAGCATCCCTGGCACTGGGCTCAGCTCCTGGGAGCCCCAGAAGTGAAAAACAAGAGAGGGTTTTGCATCAAAAGCTTTAAAACAGGATTTAGTAAAAGCCCAGACAGATCCATGGCCCTCACTCCATCACCTTGGCCAAACCACATCCCTAGGGTTTGGAGTTTAAGGGTTTTGTTTCTCATCTTTTTTCTGTCTGTTCAGGTCTAAAGTTTCCTGGGATTCTGTGCAGTTTTTGTCTCTCTGGCCCCTGGTACAAGAGGGGTTTGCTCTGGGTTGTGGCCTCTGTAAATGACATTACAGGGGTAGCTGGAATTGGCTGCGTGCACACAAAACCTGGACCCTACCAGGGACATACAAATATGTGACAATGCCCAGAAATTCCACGAGCCTGCTGCTCACAGCTCTGGATTTTCCTCCCTGGTTTCTGCTGCCACCAAACCCAGCAGAGTGTGGGAGTGTGGCTGCCCCTTGTCAGTGACAGCAGCAAAGGTGTGCAGAAAAACACAGAATTTGGAGTTTGAGGGGTGGCAGGTACAATTCACCTTTCTGGCTTATCAAGGAGCTTCTTTTCCACAGAGATTTATTGAGGGATGAGACCAGCATTGTGTTTTACAGACCTGGAGTTATGCAGGATTGGGTCAGCAGTGAGTGGCGCTGGGATTCCAAACTGGAATGAGCAAAACCACTGTTATTCCTGCAGAATTTCCCCTCTGAGATGACTGTGAATAAAAAACATCCCTGCAGAGGTGATGTAATCCCGTAAAATTTCGTGATGAAAGTGCAACCAGCTTTTTTTTTTTTAAAAGGGGGGAGATATTTACATTGGGGGGGAAAAGAACTCTTGTTTTTTAAAAGGATTTCAAGCCCAGTGTGGGAATTTCAGGCCCTGCTGAAGGACTCTGCAGTCACCTGGCCCTGCCTCCCTCGTGACCGATAAGTCCCAGCTCTATTTTGATAAGGCTCCATGGTGACATAGCTGCCACAAAGGAGGGGCTTTCTCCTCTTACAGACAGGGCTCCCCCCAGGTGAGGCCACTGGGTTGTTCCTGAGTTGACCCATTGACCTTCTAATCACTGACAAATTATCCACTGCTGTATTCCCCAGCCCTCCTTCTGCACTGTTATTAAACACACTAATTTCTGTTTTATTAGGGCAGGAGCACTGAGGAGCAATAATGACCCTTTTCCTTGACTGTGCTGAGGGGTTATGGAAATATTTTTTATGCTTTTCCCCATAAATTTTAGTGTCTTGCAATAGTTCCCACGGCAGTTTTGCAGACTGGTGGCACTGAAATTCCTACAGAGGAAAACCCTTCACGCAAGGTGCCCCCGATCCCAGCAGCCATGGAATGTGCAGCTGGGTTTGGATTTTGTTGGGATAAACTCTTCCCAAGCTGGGCTGGGACCTGCCTGTGGCTCCTGGGCTCTGCACAGGTGGAGGTGCTGCTGCAGGAGGAGGATTTTGAGGATTTTGAGGATTTTTCCCTCAGGGAACCCCAGCACCAGGGACCTGCTGTGGATGGGACCCAGCCCAGGCTCTGCTGCAGTCCTGGAGGGAGCCTGAAGGGGGGAAAAAAAGCAGGAAACACATTTGGCCTAAAATAACAGAGATAACTTGATGTTGCTTGCCTGATATTTTTTAACCTTTCCCATCAGTCTTTTCACTAAAGCGTTTCCAGTTTTTCAAAGGATTTATTGTGAAGGTATAGGGAGCATGGGGGGAGGGCAAACAAATTAGGGGGTTTAAAATTACTATTAAGTATCTTATTTTCAAGCCCCTTGACTGAGTCCCTCAGTTCAGAAGGGAAGAAATCAATGAACCATAGTCTACATTTTGAAAGAGAACTGGAGAGCTTAAGTTTCCAATACTGGACTCTTAAAGAAGCCCAATTTTTCAGAAAGCTGCAAGTGCCCACATTCCACAGAGACATTTCCTTTCTGGTGTTTCCATTGGGAAGCAAATGCTGAGGCACCTAAATTAGAATTGAAAGCTTAAAACAGTATCTTTGATAATCATTTTTATGAAGGGATGGAGTTTGTTGTACTTCAGAGTGTAAAAAAAACAATCTAAATTAACTATTTTCCTGAAACTTCTTTTGAACATTGATGACTGGGGGAAGGTACCCACAATCCTGAGTGTACAAGGTGATCAAATGAGAATTTATCCCATATTAAGGTTTTGAGAAATTTCATATTTGATCTTTTTTTCCTCCCTTTATTGTGTTTATTTGGGTTCAATTGGGCTGCATCATCAGAGGCAGAACTGTTGTATATTCAATATACTATATTTTTTAATATATATGTCGTGTGTGTATATATATTTTATAGAGTGCTGACCATCCTTAGTCTCACCTTATCCTTTAAGCACACAGAAGCAAAACCCCAGTGACATTTTAGGCCTGACCTTAATCAGAGCACCATAAATTCCCTCAAAAATCAGTGAAAAAGCACAAAACCAGCTTAGATTTGCCAAGCAGATGAAACAATCCAGGGAATCACTGCACAGGGTGATAAATTCCTGCCCCTGCGTGCCTGGTGGGTGCAAGCTGGGGGTGTTTTAGTCCCAAGTCTTTTGTTGCAAGGTTTAAACAATGAGTAAATCAAGTGCAATCAAAGCCTGGCTCTGCCTGGACGAGGACAGGGCCTGCACTTGGCTGCTCTCACCAAACAGGCCCCGGCTCCAGGTTCACAGAATTATTTCCCCCTTATCTTTGTTGTCGATGCCCTGATTGTATTTAGATTTCCACAGAAGGGCTCGGTTATTTTGGAGTAAAAGGGACCTGTTGTATTGTTTGAGAGGCACTTGTTCCAATTCTGAGGACTTTCCATCTGTTTTCCTCTTTCCTTCCTCTCGATAGGAGCAGCATTTCCTCCCCTTCTGACTCTGCTGCAGGGGTGGAGAGGGAGCTGCGCTCAGCCCTCCTCAGGATTTAATTCCAGGATTTCATCCCTGTCTCTGGGCAAAGAGAAGAGGCAAACAGGGGAGAAGGAGAAATTTTTTGTTCTTTTATTCAAAGGATTTGGGGAAAGGACACATGGAAGGCTGGGAAGCTGGGCAGAGAGCAGGATCAGGAGTTTTGGTACCTAAGCACTCGTGGGTGGCCCACACGACACAAGGTTGGGCCCTGGCCCAGGTCATGGTGAATTAGTGGCCCACAACAGAGAAAAACCTACTCCAAGCAGTGCTAATTTGTCCCTCTTTCCTCTCCCATCCCCACACAGTCTTCTCTGCACAGCTCCAGCGAGTGTTGGACGTGCTGGGCTGGCATAGGAGAGTTTATTCTTCACTCAGCCTTGATGTGTGGTTGCTTTTTGGAGTCCTGGATGCTGAGAATTTGAAATTTTGTGTGCTGAAAAAACACAGACCCGCAAGGAAATACTATATTTGACCTGAGGCCGTGGAGAAGGCTTCCAAAACTGATGGATAGCACTGGGATTGTGGGTGTGGAGTTTGATTAGAAGTGTGTAATATCACAGGGCAGAAAACTTTGAGTTTGGGGTTTTAGAATATAGTGATATATATAAAGCAAGATGGAGGTTTTGGGGTGGTGGCTGGTCCTTCTTCTTCACCTTCTTTTTTCTCCTTCTTCTTCACCTCCTTCTTCACCTCCTTCTCCTTCTCCTTCTCCTTCTCCTTCTCCTTCTCCTTCTCCTTCTCCTTCTCCTTCTCCTTCTCCTTCTCCTTCTCCTTCTCCTTCTCCTTCTCCTTCTCCTTCTCCTTCTCCTTCTCCTTCTCCTTCTCCTTCTCCTTCTCCTTCTCCTCCTCCTCCCCTCCTCCTCCTCCTCCTCCTCCTCCTCCTCCTTCTTCACCTTCTTCTCCATGGGTTTGGGTGGTAGTTTGTAATTGGATAAAAAATCCACATTGCAGACTTTGAGTGATTGGTTATTGGGTTAGAAGTGAAACTAATTTCGGTGTCATTCCTTAATTGGACAGTTTAGCGTTTAAAGACCTTGTATAGGAAGATAGTTTGGCATTTTGTAGCTTGTTAGTAGAATCCTGTAGAACTCACAACTTGTGATATAGATAGGAAATACTAAACATTTAAGCCTGAACGTGAAATAACATCTCTAGTGCTTCAATCCCAACCTTGACAGAGGCAAAGAAGAAGCTGAGAACTGGCAATTGCTGCCATGAATTACCCACATTGAGACAATCTGGGGACACCTCTGTGCCCTCTCTAAGGTTGGCAGGACTCAGCAACCTTACAAACCAAAGCAAAGAAAGGAACTGAGAGGTAGAAAGTTGATAGGTTAAGAAATGTTTATAGCGTAGTGTAATTAGGAAATAGTTGGGGTTTCTGATGGGGTGAATTGTAACACTTGTATTGTCTCACTTCTTAAATGAGACTGAACATGGAATAAAAGTTTTTAAACGCCTCTCAGTTGCCCCATCTCAGGGTTAGAAAAGAGATATAATATAATAAAATAATAATTTTTACATATAATATAATATAATAGTGTACTATAATAATATAATATGTAACAATATGATATGATATAATAATTTTACATATAACATAATATAATACAATATAATGTAATACTATAATAATATAATAATAATTTTCTACACATCCACTTCCCACAGAAAAACCTGCCAAAAAATCCCATTTTCCAAGGAAACTGAGCATGCTGGAGTGGTGGCAGCAGGGCTCTGTCTGCAGGTGACCCCCAGCTGCCTCTACCAGCTCTTATGTAACCTTGTCCTCCCCTCGGAGCCTGATGGGATAATGGATTTCTTTAAATTAATAATGCGTAAAGGGAGATTTACACCACGCCACTGCAATATTGTCTTTGCCTTTTATTCCTGCATTTGTCACTGTAATCCCTGATGGAGGTGTGCAGTGGGGGGGATAAATAATGAAGGCTAAAAAAACTCTGTCATCAGCCAGAGCCATTTGCAAATTCATCATTGATATTCTTTGGGAGGCAGAGACAGAGGGGATGAAAAATAAGGAGTGGTGCTAATATATCTCACTGATTTCCATCTCCCATTTATTCCACTTTGAGCTGTGGTAGAATGTGAATGTGAATCCCTGAATGTGAATCCCAGGAATTGCCATTCCTTTTTTAGGGATGAGTCTAAGGCTGCTCCTGAGCCTCTCAAGCAACAGAGTAAATACGGAGTAAATACCAAATTAATGGCCTTTTAACTCAGATGCAATACGCTTACCTGGAGGTTTTTGATTAATTAGGGTTTAACCCTAATTAAAGGGTTAAAATAGTGACAAAAATAGTGAGGAAATATGGACAAAATAATGCAGAAATTATGGAAATTCCTTTGCATTTAAACTGCTGGGAAATATTTTTAGGACATGTTTAAAAAGGCAGGGAAATAAAGCAAGTATTTTAAAGTAGAAACCCTGTAAAGATTTATTTGTTCATTATTACAAGGATGTCTGAAATAGTTAAGAAGAGTCACCCTGAACCAGATGCAATTTCTGATTTCTTTAACCTTCCTAAAAAATGTTGCAACTCCTAAATTTTGAAATTGTGGTCTTGTGAAAAAAAAGGAAAATGTAGTATTGCAAAAGAGCTCCCCTTGCCATATTCCCTGAGCATCCCAGATGAGGAATTCTTACCAAATTTTGAGGGTAAAACCAGCTTTTTTCCTCCCCTCAGATGAAGTGTGACATGCTGCAGGGATATTCAAGGTAGAACAGAATATCTAATATATTCATTAAAAATAAACAAAAGGGGTTTTTTAACTTTTACTGGAGCTTTTGTGATCACCCTGGTACCAAAGTGATCCCATGAGCTTAAAAATTCCTGAATTTCCAGAATCCAGTGCTGGATGCTCAATCCCTGCCAGGCCCAGGCAGCAGAGTGAAACCAGAATGTAGTAGCACTCAGAGAAGGGGGAGAAGATGAAATATATCACAAGATAATAAGAAAATAAACCATTAAAAGGCTCTGTTTCCCATTATCATGTGGTTTTATGTTAATGAAGTTGTTCCAGGCCTGTTTGAGTTTAACTCAAGCAGGGGAATATGAGTAATATGAAAAATATGTGGGGCTGAAGACCCTAAGTTGAAAAGTCTGTGAGCCATGGGATGTTTTTGTTCAGCAGGCATTTCACAAGAAGGAATAAAGCAGCCAGAAAGTGGCACGGAAAAATCCCTGAGTGCCAGATTTTCCTTTTTTTTCTTAGCTCTGGGTCCCCACTTTGTGTCCACCAAGACAGGGCAGGCCTGGTTGGTTGGAAA
Source organism: Calcarius lapponicus (assembly GCA_039654755.1). NCBI lineage: Eukaryota > Metazoa > Chordata > Aves > Passeriformes > Fringillidae > Calcarius > Calcarius lapponicus. The sequence goes on from JBBFKN010000017.1 coordinate 15,361,553, forward strand.
ATTGAAATTTCCAGCTCAGATTCCTCTTCTTGGTTGTCCATATTTTTTATAAATGCTTTTATGGATCTTAAAATTTAAAAAAAGTATATTATATTAGTGGTAAATTGGTAAATTGGCAGCTCTGTCCAGGTTGAACTAGAGTTGGGTGTTTTTGAAACAGATAATTGTTTTCTAAAAGAAGAAAAAAACACTGGAGGTAGGATTTGGAAAGCAGCTTCCATCAGCAAATGGAAAATTGTGAAAATGGCCAGACTTGAATATTTTTTGTAGTGTTTTATTTCAGAAAAGCTGAAAATTGAGCTCTGACCTGAACTGACCTGATTTTAATACCAGAAAAGAGTAAGCACAAAAGGACTAAGATGGTTGGGGTTTTTTTTATGGGGAGGTTTGTCTTGTTTTTGTTTTTATTTATTTATGTTTAAAGTAATTCAGCTTTTTATTTTCCTGCTGTACATAAGGAGCAGTGAAGCTTCAGATTCTGGATTTGGCTCTTGCCCCAGGCGAGTAAAAAATGCTCATTCTCCTTTTCAAAGGCAGATATTCAGATTTCAAAAGCAAAATCTCCTAAAATATCAAAACAGAGATAAAGAACCCATCCCTGATTTAAGCAAAGTAATTTTTAAAGCATTTTCTCAAAAAGAGAATAAACCAGGTGGCTCCAACCTGGCCTTGGACACTGCCAGGAATGGGGCAGTCAGAGCTTCCCTGAGGAGCAGCTGACAGGAGCAGAATTGAACTCTAAATCAAAAATAAAATGTTAATTTTGAGCGCTGTCCTTTCAGTGCATCTGCATTAATTCCTGAAAAATCAACAGTGAAAAGCAGCAGCTCCTCAGACACCTGGGTGACAGCATCAGAATTTTCCCTCTCTACAAGAAAGCTTAGAGTCCCAGCAGTTCATATTTCAGACTGCGGGACAATCGCTGGCCAGCAGAAGCAAAATGTAAAAATATTTTTATCCTAAATATTTTTCTTAATAATAGCTTCAAAGGCAGAGAAATGGCTGGTTGGGCTGCAGCTGACTGCTGCACGCTGTGGCCCGGCAAGGCTGAGCTGGGGGGAAGAGAAAACCTTGGATTTTGGTGTGTTCCTGGCCAGGCTGGAATGTGGATTATTCTACCCAGCAAAAGTATTTCTAGAAGGAGTAAGACAGGAGGAGGAGAGGTTGTGGGGCTGTGTGTGGAGATCCCACTAGGAATGAAGCAGTTGAATGGATTTGACATGGAATTCTCCTGGATTTAGCTGTTGAGTTGCAATGAAAAAGTTCATAATTAACAGTGGAGAGTGGAGCTGTGGGCGAGAACGGGGTGGAATGGAGTGGGAACCAGCAGTTGTGAAATGGGAAAATTCACTTTATTTCATTGCTCTAATCAATAATCTCCCTCTGGTGAGTGAGGAGAGCAGGAAGCTCAGTGTGGAATCCCTGAGGAAGTTGGGGATACTCATGGAGTAGGTCTGCAGTAAGACTGAGAGCTCTTTCCCCATCACTTTTCTGAACGGAGACTGAGACTTTCCCCTTCTCTTCCCGCAGCAGTTGTGCTCTCTGTGTGTCAGGGAATGGCTCTGGGAGGGAGGAAAAGCTCCTGTCTGAGCCACAGGGATGCTGAGACTGCCCTGGAGAGTCCTGAATTTTCAGTTATCCCCAAATCTGGCTGGGTTGGGTGACACACATGGGCACAGCCCATCCAAAGAGTTGTCCCACTTCTGGGAGTGTTCCAGGCCAGGTTGGATGCGGCCTGGAGCAACCTGGGATGATGGAAGGTGGAACGAGGATCCCCTCCCAACCAAACCATTCTGTGCCTCCAGACAGGCACAAATTTTAAGCAGAACTCTGCTTTTTAACATTAAAGCTACTTTTGCGCCCGACCCGAGCTCTCAAATGAAAGGATGATGTGTGAGGCCGCAGGAACCTCTGCCAGGCCTGCAGGACCCGTGGTTTGCACCTCCACTGCTTCTTGTTCCTGCTTTGATGTTTAAATTCACAAAAGTTGCAAATGGGACGAAATAGCTTGGGGGTGGAAGAGCCTAAATTGGCCCAAGGTGGCCCTTGGTGCTGGCAGTGGTGCAGGGATGGGGACACACACAGGCACAGCCCATCCAAAGAGTTGTCCCACTTCTGGGAGTGTTCCAGGCCAGGTTGGATGGGGCCTGGAGCAACCTGGGATGATGGAAGGTGGAACGAGGATCCCCTCCCAACCCAAACCATTCTGTGCCTCCAGACAGGCACAAATTTTAAGCAGAACTCTGCTTTTTAAAGCTAATTTTGCACCCAACCCAAGCTCTCAAATGAAAGGATGATGTGCGAGGCCGCAGGAACCCCTGCCAAGCCTGCAGGACCCGTGGTTTGCACCTCCACTGCTTCTTGTTCCTGCTTTGATGTTTAAATTCACAAAAGTTGCAAATGGGACGAAATAGCTTGGGGGTGGAAGAGCCTAAATTGGCCCAAGGTGGCCCTCGGTGCTGGCAGTGGTGCAGGGATGGGGACACACATGGGATCCCTTAGAGCCCCCAGGGAGTGCTGCAGAGGGGCTGCAACATTAAACAGCAATATCACCTTGCCTCCTGTTTTGCTGAAATGAATTAACTGGCAGGAAATCATGGATTTCCGAGCCCGGCTTGCCTTACGACATTCCTCGCTGCAAAAGGAGAATGAAACCGGTGAAAGTGAGTAACGAGAAACAGGCTCTAGAATTATTCTGTGTGGCAAGAGGGGAGCAACATCGACCTGGGGAGCAGCAGCTCTTTTAGGAAAGGGGTTTGGAGAAGAGAAAGTGGCTGAGGGGATGGAGAGTGCAGAGAATTGATCAGAAGTTGCTGGGTTGCAAAAAATCTGTTAGAGGTGAGAACACACCACAAACACCCCAAAAATTGGACCTGTGTCACAACAGTCCTGAGTTATTGGAAATTGTTCCAGAAAGTTCTCTTTTTAAAAATTCATTTTCTTAAATCTCTGATGGGTTCTTTGTTTTTTTTGTTTTTTTTTTTTTTATTTTCGTCTCACGGTCTTCTCGCTGAGCTGCTGAGGTGGGAGAAAAGGAGAGGGGAGAGAAGTGAGAGAGGGATCTAGAATCTATTCTAGAGGGATCTATTCTGTGTGGCAAGAGGGGAACAACAATGACCCGAGGAGTAACAGATCTTTTAGGAAAGGGGTTTGGAGAAGAGAAAGTGGCTGAGGGGATGGAGAGTGCAGGGAATTGATCAGAAGGTGCTGGGTTGCAAAGGAGGCATAAAATCTGTTAGAGGTGAGAATACACCACAAACACCCGAAAAATTGGGGCTGTGCCACAACAGTCCGGAGTTATTGGAAACTGTTCCAGAAAGTTCTCTTTTTAAAAATTCCCTTTCCTAAATCTCTGGTGGGTTCTTGATCCCTGCTTTGATTTTTAAGAGATTTTTCTTGGAGAAAACATATCTGGCTTTGAAGAAAGAATGACCATCTCTCCCAGCACTTGGCTGTGCGTGTTTGCAGAACTGGGGGGAAGAATCCACTGAGCATTTCTGAAAATTTGCCCTTAAATCCCTTATTAGGTCATGAATGGCAAAAAAAAAAAAAAAAAGAAAAGAAATAAAAACAGCAGTAAAAAGTTTTGAAGGGGATTTTTGGAATTCTCACCATGGTTTTATCATCTTCCAGCGCTGAATGGTCTCACTGTTGGAACTGCTGTGGTGGGAGTTGGGGACTGATGGGACAGGGCAAGGCTGCAGGAATGTGCTTTCCTTGCCACGGATTGTCCAGTACAGCAGGAACATTCAAACCACTGCAAAGATTCATTCTTTGCCCTGTTCTTCCAGAGCTCATATGAGTTCCCCTTCCTCATGTGTGTTCTTCCTTCAGATTCCCCTTCTCAGCTGTTTCTGATGACTTCTGAATTTAAAACTTGCAGTTATATCCATGTGTTGTCCTGGATTGCTGCAGCACTGTCTTGAGGAACTGTGCCACTGGGGGAAATTCTGTTTTCTGTGGATTGTCGTGTTTGGGTTTGGGGTTTTTCTTCTCTAAACATTGGGCAGTGTTCAAAAGCTTGAAATTGGAAGCCACGTTCCGGGAAAACAATGAGTGCTCCTTGCCATGTTTACTGATAGCTTCTTTCCAAGTATCCCGAGAGCTCTGGGATCTGGAAGCCAGCAGTTCTCAGGGATCAATATTTTGGAGGTAGGATCCATTTCCTGTGAAGTGTGGTTGCCCTCAGGATGAGAGGGAACGGCCTCAAGCTGTGCCAGGGGAGGCTCAGCGTGGACATCAGGAGGGATTTCTCCTTGGAAGGCAGGAGCTGCCCAGGGAAGTTTGGAGTGCCCATCCCTGGAGGTGTCCAAGGAAGGGCTGGAGATGTCCAAGGAAGGGCTGGACACGGCACTCAGTGCTCTGGGCTGGGGACAAGGTAGGGATGGGTCACAGCTTGGACTCAATGTCCTTAGAGGTCTTTTCCAACCTCAGTGATACTTGAAATTTGCAGGGAGACAGAGGAGAGGCCTGGAGGAACGAGCTTTGATCAAACCAACTGTGCTCCAAGAATTTCCCAAATTGTCCCTGGTGAAGTGTTCTGGATTTAAGATGGAATTCCTGCAGCCTCTCCTGCCTGGAAGTTGCAGGAGGGATGTCAGGACCAGCAAGACACAGCTGCTTTACCTTCTTATCCACCATCCCTCCCTCACTTCTCTCCCCTTTCCTTTTTTCCCCGCCTCAGCATCTCAGCGAGAACACCGCGAGACGGAAATAAAAAAAAACAATCCAACAAAAAAAACCCCCGAAAAACCCAACAAAAAATTCCTTTCTTCCCCAGCCCCGTGGCTGTGCTCTCCTTGCCTGTGCTCGTGTCCCAGAGCCGTGCTCGGGTCAGCAGCGAGCTCACGCTTTTGTCAGCGTGATTAATAGCGCTGTGGATTGTCGTTAATTCACTGGCTAATGACTGCAACTCTGGCCGCTCCCGGAGTAATCGGGTGATGTATGTGGGGAGCGAGCACCTCATGGCAGAGGTGAAAATCATTTCGACAAGTCAAATATTGTCACAGGGAACAAATGGCTCTCCCTGTTAATAAAAATTAATGAATTTTTTTTTACCGCCGGCCCACTAAATGAAGCCGTGGAGTGAAGGGAGCAGAGTGGAGGGGACAGGCTCGGCGGAATTAGAGCGCTTTATTCGGTGGTTAAAAGTGTAAACATCTTTATTACGGCAGTGATGGGATGTGGCAAGGGGTGGTGGGGCTTTTGTTTGTGCTCAGGAGGGGTTTGCTCGGATGCACCGAGGCTTTTCTGAAAGTTTTGGGGCTGTGTTTGCATCCAGAGGGAGAGGAGGCAGGAAACAAAGAGGTTTAGTGGAGAAAAAAAATGAATATTTAATAATAAGAGGTGGTGGATCCCTGCCTTCATTCTTTCAAGGAGTGCCCTGGCTGCTCTCAGGCAGAGATCTTTGGCAAAGCCACCTCTGAGCTTGCCCAGTGCTGGCTGGTTCTGCCTTTCCATCAATTCCAGCCAGGGTTCAGATAATTGTCCACACCAAGCCCAGACAGGGTCTGGTCCTGTGGGAGAGGTTGGTCTGGTGCCTCATGGGTTTGGAGACCAGCTGGGAGAGGAAGGACTGGCATGGCAGAGGCAGCACCCCTGAAGAAGCCAGCAGAATTTTGGGGTTCTCCATCCCAAACCTTATTACCTGTTAATTAGTGAGCTCCCTCTCACAGGTAACCACGGAACGGTTTGGGTTGGTTTTGCGAGGATTTTTTGGCTCTGCCTGTGCTGATGAGAAGCGCTGGCTCCTGTCAGCGGGGTGGTTTTTGAGGTGCAATCCCTGGAGCGGGTGGTTTGCTCACAGGATTGGGGTGCAGCCCACCAGCACCTCAGAATTCCAGGGTGATTGATGGGAACACTGCTGGAGTCCTTTGGGAATGTGTTTGGGACCACTGCAGGTGGATGCATTCCTCTCAGGGAGCTTGGAGCAACTCCTGGCTTCCCTTAGCTGTAATTTTTATGCTCTTGCCAGTCTGACTGATGAAAATTCTGGTATTGAGTAGAAAACAAGAGTTAAACAACCTTGCTCTGAGGCCTTGTTTGTTTTATCAAACTTGTGAGGGAAATCTTCAAGCAATTCCACCAGTTAAAGTCAGGTATATGAAGAAAAATAACACTTGACCTGCAAGGGACCTTTAAGGTTCTCTGAGTTTCCATGGATTTGGCTGTGGAGGGAGCAGAAAAACAGAGGGATTAGAGAGGGAAAACACAGGGAAGCTTTGGACAAGCAAACAAACAAACAAAAGCCCTCAGTGCACTCCTGGAGGGAATGTTGGAGTGCCCAGGCTCCTGTTGCAGCCAGGGCACAGAGAAATCCTGCAGCTTTATTTATTTGGGAATGCTGGCGTTGTGCAGAGCTGCTCTGACAGAGGCTCTCTTGGTGAACACAAGGAGAAATATTTGTGCTACTTTAAAATGCCTCACTTTTCACAGCTGGGTATAGGTGCTGTCTTGGGAGATAAAAACTTTCATATTTTTGGCTTGTGTTTCCTTCAATGAACTGCTTTCCCTGTCTGCATTTAATTTTAATGTAAATATATTTGCTGGTGATACATAAAGCAGAATGTCATCTTGGTGATTTTAATCCACTTTTTGTGGGTATAATTTTATGGCTAGCAAAGTCTAGAAATGTGTTTAAATCTCTGAACAGCGGTGAAAACTTCCTGCATAAAGGATTATTAATTGTCAGCTAATTGGGAGGGTGATGATCTCTGACTAAACACTAAGGCAAGGTGTTGATTTGTATTAATTGTTGAAGATCCCATTAGGGTGTTAACTCCCGTTTCCTGTAACAGTATTTTGGATATTGATGCATTTTTTTTTCCCTTGGGGCGGACTGTTCTTCCCTGATGCTCTCAGCTCTGTGTGTTCAGGATGGCAAATGAGGACTGGATTCCAAGAAGGACCAGTTTGGAGCGATATAAAAAAATACTGGATTTCCTCATTTATAATTATTCACTTTATTAGAGGCTGTGGGCATTTTATAAATGCAGGTCAACAAACAGCTCCTGCTGTAGCTTCTGCTTTCGAGGGATATTTTAGGAGTGTGCTTGAACACTTGGCATATATTTCATTGGAAAACCCACCCTATTTGTCAATGAGACAGACTAAATTAAAACTTGATTAGGCAATCCCAAATCTGGGTTAAGCGTTACTGTGTTTAAAAACCAGATTCTTTGTGGGAGATAAGAAATCAGGAGCCTTTTTTATTTTTGGAAAAAAAGACTTTGAAAACTCCAAATTTCAACTTTGTGGACTTTCACATAAGCCACTGCTGTGTTCAGATTTATAATAAGTGGGTGAAAATACTTTCATAGAGATGGACAAATTTGCCTTGTATAATAAATAACACGAGCCAGAGCTGCTCCCCCTGCCTTGCCCTTAATCCCTCCTTTTCCAGAGCAGCTTTGATGCATCTCTTTAACCATGTGACTGCTCCAAATCCAGGAGCTGAAGAGTTAAGGCACAAATAAAACCTCAAGTTCAGACTGTCAGCTTAGATAGTGCTTAGCAATGGTCGAGGAAAAAAAAAAAAAAAAAAAAAAAAAAAGCCAGTTGTGATTTAGAAGAAAAACAGTGAGATTTGACCAATTCCATGGAATACCTTTCTTAGCCCCGGGGCGAGTGGAAGTGGTATATTAACCAAGGAATAGAGCAGAGGAGGAAAAAGGCCAAATCACATTTCTTTGAAACAAAGAGGCTTTTTACCAGGAACAAGCCTTGATAAAAATTACAGTGGCATCACAAGTCATTTCAGCCGCTCTGCCTCGGGCCATATTAGAGCAGTGAGGAAATAGGGGATGCAGCAGCCCTGAAATACAAATACAGTAGTCCCAGGAGTGTTTTTAGTATAAATAATCCTTTTTTGGAATAATGTTGTGGCTTTAAATAGGGCCAGGTGGTGGGTGCAACACCCAGGGTTGCTTTGGAAGGAGGAGAGGGAAATGAGAAGCTCTGCCTGGATGTGGGGAGTGCCCTGGGAGAGCCTCAAATCCTCGTGGTTCCGCTGCTTCCCAGGTTGTGACTGCACCAGAATCTGCTGGAATCAGGTTAAAATGAGTGAGAATGGATCTGTCAGGCTGAGCCAAGAGGATATTGTGGTGTGGCTGTGAAATGAGTATGTCTAAACCAACTGTGGAGTCCTCTGGAACTGGGCAAAGTTCCTTTGGAGAGGATTCTCCCAGGAATGCCACCTGTACCAGGGTTTGTTCACAGTGTTGGGGAAGGATTCTATGGGGTGTCACTTCCCACTGCCATTTGCTGAACCTCCCATCTCTCCTGTCCTACATTTTGCAGACAAACTCTGGGAGCACTTTCTCCGTCAGAAGTGACTTGTAAACAAACTGCAGTGGGGAAAAGCAGGAGGATTAAACACACGCTCAGTTCTTTGTCAGGTTCTTGTTCCCAGAGAGAAAAGAGCACTTGAGTGGCCAGGAGAAAAGTGCCCCAAACAGCAGCTCTGTGGAGGTGCAAACATTTAAAGTGCAAACATTTATTGAAATAAATCATTTATTCAATGGGATGAGGGCAGGAGAAATGGAGAGATCTCTGCAGAAAACAGCATTAAAACCCCCAGTTGTTTCTTACCATCATCACTTGGTTAAAATTCCATTTTTCGTAGTAATTAAGCATTTCTACAATTACCAGGGCACTGGTAGCCAGAGGAAAGGGGTTTGGCCAAGGAAAGGAGTTCAGTTCTGGTCCCAAAATATCAGGAACCTCCTCAGTCCAGTGGTGGGAAGTGCTCGGTAGACCTCTGAATTTTCCTTATTTACATGGTCAAAATGTGACAGGTGAAATGTGAATTGGCTGGATGGACGCAACTGGATGGGTGCAGTCAGAGGTGTGTCCCAAATATATTTTGGCTTGGTGGGCTCAGGGCAGGCTGGGATGTGTGAGGGCATAAAATGAGACCCAAAACGAGTCAGGGGCTGGCTGTAAAACCCCAGAGCATTCCATTGGCTTTGGGAGTGAGCACATGAGGAGTGGGAAAGCCATTTCCAGCTGATTTTTGAGCACAATCCTTTGCTCCCAGCCCAAATTTAGCTTTGTTCTTGTGGGTTACAGCGAGGAAACCAGCCCAGCCCAAAGATCAAAGCTTGAGAGCCCTTTGTGTGTCCCGTGTGGGGCAGAGCTTGGGCAGCCCCATCTGTTCCAGGAGGGGTTTTCACCCAGATCTTCATTTCCAGATCTGGGAGAAACATTCCTGGGCCCAACTGAACTTTGAGGCTGCTGCAAAAATGTGTCTTTGAGTGAAAAACTCATTTGTTTGGTCAAAGCTCGGGGAGGACTCGGCTCAGTGACCCAGTGGGGTCTGTGCTAAAAGGCTTTGAGGTGGAATGGTTGGATTTGGTTTCACTGATATTGTGAGTTGGAGCATTTGGGAAACTCTTTGGCTACATCCCTGTGCATTCTGCTTGTGCTGTTTGTAATTAAAGAGTGTGTGAAATAATGATAAAGTCTTCCAAAGACTGAATTAAAAAGTAGGGCTGATCCATTAGAAAAGGTGGAAAAAGTTTTACAGAAATTTTTGGCTTTAAAATGGAGGGGTGGTAGTAGAAAAGAGCTTGAAATACAAATATAGAAAACTGGTAAATGTGGACAGACCTGAATTTAAAAAATAAATGTGCGGTGTTCTGAGTGTTGAGGAAAATACAGTTTGCAGAGTACAGCCTTACTCAGGAGGGCAAAAATAAGATACAGGATATTTTCCCCCTGTTTTTGCAGACCTCTGCTGATTCTTCCCCGATATAAAACCAGCGAGCTTCCCTGGAATTTTTTTCTTTTTGGCCGGGGCGAGGCAAATCCCACTTATCTGGTGGCATTAAAATGTGTGCCTGTGTGTGCCTGTGAAAATAGAGCCCTGCTTTTGACACCCACCTCACGGCTCCGTCCTGTGCCCTGCATTGATTCCCTGCTCCCCTTTCATTCCCTGCTCCGTGGGCACCGTCCCCTTCCATCCCTCCCTCCTCTCCTCCCGCGCCGTTTGCGCGCCTCCCGTCAGGAAGTGGAAATTGTTATCGATTAATATTAATATTTGGCTTGTTTGTGAAAATGCCTCTCTCCCCTCTGCTATTAATCTGCCCTGTTAATAATGCCAGGACTCCTGTTCGGGACCCTGGGGAAGCCACAGTGAGCGGAATGACAATGAGACGGTGACAACAGCCCCAAAGGCTGCGCTTGGCAGAGCCGCGAATTCCAATGGCGAGGGCTCCTTTTGGAGGCTCACAAACGCTTTATTCTCGCTCCATGGCCTGACATCCAGCACCGAGAGAAATCTCCAGCACGGGCTGGTAGTTTTCGGAGGGCCAGCCCAAGTGCATTTCTTTATTTATTCTAACTAGGGAGCGTTTCTCCCAGCGGAGAATTTTCTCGCGCGCTCGTTTCCAAAGTTCCACTTTGCTGCGTTTTTCAGCGGGGTTGGAGCCTTTCTATAGATTTTTAAAGGGGAAGGATTTTGGAGCAAAAATAAGCAAAGCAATGAGGATTTTTCTGCACTGAGTGGAGCTTTTCTCCAGGCTTTCCTCCCTTCCTTCCCTGAATTTTTTTTGCTGTTGTGCTATTGCTCCCCAAATGTTTGTGACTCTGGTAATACACTGTACATATCTCGTGACACTTCACTGGAGCTTTTATCTCATAAATAGTTCAGAGACAGAAATCCCAAAGGCTGATCTTTTTTCCAGCTCCTTTAATAGTAAGATAGCAGAGCTCTTTTTGTTTTGTTTTGTTTTGTTTTTTTGCTTAAAAGAACCAACTTTATCTACTGCATCCAAATATGGACCAAATCAATATTTGGACATAGCACAAATTGTAAAAATGTCAGCTTGAATTCAAGTATAAAACAAAATTGTGGATTCAGGGAGATCAGGTGAAGAGAAGTTACGGACAACAAACAGCAACAACAACATTCTCTGCAGAGCTTGATTCTAAAAGGATCTTATGTGGAAATATTTTTGATGCCTGCTTGAACCAGAGTTTTACTGGAAATATAATACTGGCATTTAGAGCAGAGTAATTTGGACACTTTCCCTGCTGGTTTTACTAGAGGAAAATGGGTATTAAGGAACACACTGAAATACTGTTTCAAGCTTTATTCTTCATTTCTGCCAGCAGAAATCCCTTAATAAAAGAAAACACTTAATTTTTTCTTTTTTTTTTTTGCTTAAAACCAAAGGTACTTGAAATCCTTAATACCTGTTCTACTCACAGCCAAGTTCTGCAGCAACTGCTTTTGGAATGTTTATTGAAAAATGCACCCGATTAACTCCGCTCAGTCCTCATCTGCTCTCGCTGCTCCTTTCGGATCTGCTTTCTGTTTCTTTTTAATAAAAGGACTTGAAGCTGCCTCGAGAGGTGCAGTTCCAGCTAAGACAAAGCAGGGCATAAACATGAAACTTGAAAAATGAATATACAAAGTAAGCACGGGAAAGGGGCTGCGTTTCCAAGGGTTTGATTTTTATACGAGTCCTTCTTCCTTTTCCTCGTCCTGCCTCCCCCTCCTGCCTCATCCCTCACTGTCTCTTGCAGTTCTGAGTATTCTTCAGCAGAAAATTCGGTTTTTAATGTGTTCTGCAGCAGTTCTGCATCAGCCAGACCCAGGGAAATTCCAGGTATTTTGTCCTTAAGCTCCAGCTGCAAAGATTTGGGCAGCAGAGCCAACACAGCAGTACCTGGGGCAGGTTCCTGTGCTGGGAATGCTCAGAGCTTGTTCCTGTCTGGAATCTTACACAGAGATGTGCTAAAAACTTGTGGTTCCCCCAGATTTCATTTCAATGGCAGCTATAAATAAAAATTTGCACGTGTGGCCTGGCAAATGGGAGTGTTTGGGGCTGTCACTGGGGTACAGGGAGCTTGGCCAGCAGAGTTTGGTCCCTCAGAGATGGGTTCCTGAGCACTCACCTCCACAATCCTGTTTACCCCATCAGCACCTTCCTGCTTCTTGAGCATTCCCAAAACTCTGGGCTTTGTAGTGTGGAAGAGAAATAGAAATATTTCTGTTAAAAGAAATAAAAATATTTATATTAAATTTTCTATAAATCCATTTCCCACATTAGTGTTTTAAGGGGAACAAGCTGAGAGTGGAGTTTGGGTATCTGCTGGAGCTGGGCTGGTGGGTTTGTTGTGGGATCAGCTCAGATCTGACTGAGTACCCAACAATTTCAGGTTGGCAGGGTCTGAATTTTCCATGCACACCTATTTAGTGGAATTTAACGTGTCAGCTGGACAAAGCTGTGACCTGTGACTTGTTCTGTGCCACCATTCCAGCTTGAACAGGGAATAGGGAAGACCAGATCTCGCCCACAGCCATTTTGACTGTCCCTAATTCCTTTTATTCATAGCATTTTGGGTTTTCTCAGGTGTCAGGGAGCTGTGAGAAGCTCTGGATATGATTGATCTAAGGAAGAAAAAAGGATCATTCCACTGAGAAATAATCTGAGGTGCTTGCTGTGTCAGTGTCATGTTAAAGGCCCAAGATTCAGGAGGAATCCGAAGGGATGAATACTAGAATTCCAAGCTGGGTATCTCTAGACATGCTCAGAAAAGTTAGCAAAACCACAGCAAATTGTAGCAGAAAAATTAAGTAAATGTTTGTGTGAGCAGCCCCATTTCTCAAAGGTAAAAACAGCCCCTGTGACATTCCCTTGGCACCCTGGCACGGGGGCAAAACCACTTCCTACTCATGGCCACTTCCCTGCCTGGATATTTATTGCCCAAACCTTATTTCAACTGTAAAATCTGTGAAAATGAAGGGGATTTTTGAGTGAACAAAAGAGGAAAAAAAAAAAAAAAGACGTTTCCCAATGGTCATTTAAAGCAGAATTTCCCCTTGCTTTGGCAGCCAGAGACGATGGGGAAAGCTGTCAGAGCATCCTCTGCAGTCTGAGGAGCTGCTCAGGGGGTTCCTCATGGCCAGGCTCTGGTTTGGGTGCTTGATTTCAGGTCAGCAAACATTGTAGATCCCAGTACAGCTTGGATGGAGGTGGAGGAGGAAGATTCTTGCAATGAATGGGATGAAGAAATTGGGTGGTGGGCTTGAGAATCTTAAATTACTGATTGTTTGTTGTCCTTACAGCATTCTCATTAATATTGCCCATGGATAAGGAAAAAGCAATTTTTAATGACCTTGAAGCATTTAATGCTTCAGCCCTTCCCTTAACGGAAGAGGAATAATTCCTCTCATGACATTTTGTCACTAATTTGTTTATTTTCTGGCAGCAGTATTTCACACCAGCTTCCAGAGAGGGTGTTGCCCAATCCAACCCAAAAAAAGGCACATTTCTTTCATCACACAAGGCTAAGGAAAAGTGTTCCTGGTGTTTGCAGCACCCAGAAGTGAGATCCCCTGGGAATCCAGGCATTTCCCTGGCTGCAGCTTCAGCTTTGCACCCAGCAGGGAGAAAAGGCTGGGAAGGAAATTGTGGATCCATGAGGAGGGGGAAAGTTTAAGGAGAATTCTCATTTCTTCTCATTTCATGTGGGATTTTAGAGAACTTTTAGAGACTCCCAGTGCTCAGGAATGCCAGGACTGGATCCAGAGCTGACAGACACCAACAGTTCCCACCGCCTTGAGGAAAATCTGAATTTTTGGGCTGGTCCTGCCAGGCAGATACAGCAGAGCAGGGCCTGGATTTGGGTTTTCCTATTGTATTTCAGCTGTGGCCATCAGGTGGCAATCTGACCACTGGGATCATTCTGTGCTGGAGGCACTTTGGGGTGGGTTCTCCTTGGGCTTTCCAAGTTCCTTTGTGATTTAGGGCCGTGTCTGCCAAGCTCTGGGCTGTGCCTGCTGTCAGCTCCTGCCCTGTGCAGGGCACAGAGGGATGGGAGAGGCTCCTGCAGAATTCCCAGGGGGTTCAGGCAGGATGGAGGGCAGGAATTGCTCAGAACTCACCTGAATTCAGATGAGATGAGCAGCGCAACACCCCGAGGTGATGAACCTCGGCACAAAATTTAAGGGAATATTTCCTTCTTGGTTGAGCAGGGCTGGGTTTTGATGGTCTGATCCAGCTCCTCTGGCCTACAAAGGGGTCAGAAAAATCAGTTTATTTTTGGCCTGAGTCCATAGAAATGGAGACAGAATCCTGTCACCCCAGAGTTAGAAATGTAGGTGATTTTGTTTAAGGGAGGTGTGAAATAAAGAATCATGGAATCAGGGAATTCCTTGGGTTGGAGTGACCTTAAAAATTATCCAATTCCAAGCCCACTGCCATGAGCAGCTCTCACCAGAGCAGGCTGCTCAGTGCTCCTCAAGATATTGCTCAAAGTGCTCAAATTTTACCTGCCTGCCTCACCAGCCACTACATCAGGAATTGTTTGATTTGGTTTGGTTTGATTGGTTTGTTTTCTTCCCTGGGGAATGTTTCTAAAGGGAAATCACAGGGCAGAAACCTCAGATCATCCCAGGACCTGTAAATGTGGTGGTGATGTCCCTCTATGGGTTGGAAAAAATGTTTGAGGTCACCCCACTGCTCTTTTTGCAGAGCCAGAAAATGGAAACAAATCCCAGGGAAGTCCTGGCCTAATGAATATTTTCCTAATAATAATTTATCATTATTATTATTATTATTATTACTACTACTACTCCTACTACTTAGCAAGCAGTTCTAGACAGCCCTGGGGTTTTAATACTCAAATATCATTTTAAACTCACAGCTAGGAATGCGCTGCAAAGTTTGGATAGTGATGTAAAAACCCTTCCAACACCCAGTTAATCCCTAAGGAAAAAGCACCTGTTGGCCTGTGCCTGTGTGGTTCCATTCTTAGCTACAAACTCAAAGTTCTCTGTGAATATTTGTATTTTCTACTCTTCTGTTGGATATTTCCTTTGGGCCTGAGGCTCCAGGTTCTGAGCAAAGTGTGAGTTTAGGGGGTGCTTGGCATTCTCCTCCTTACTTAGAAAATAAAAATACCTGGGTCTCATACAAATGTTGAATTATCCAGGTCAGTGAAACTCAAGATTGTGCTGGTGATCAAGCACTGCAATTAATTCTTGGGATGTTCTTTAAATGTTCCCAATGAAGAAGTCAAAGAAGCTCTTTGCAATCTGTGACTGTAAAAAACACTCAATCATTTCAGATAATTGGGTATTTCCACAGCAGAATCAGATATCTAACAACAACAACAATAATTAAAGCAGGAATAATGACAATAACGATAATAAAAACAACAATAAGCATATTAAACCCCAAACACAACAAACCCACCCCAAAACCTAACTCGTTATTTCCCCCACCACCATTTCCTTTACCATCAGCCTTGCTTTTGCTTTCATTACAGCTGCTAAATAGATTATTCATGAGCTCTCTCAGCACCACTAAACCATCCCTCTCTTTGTTGCCAGCCCCTCATTGGTGTCACACAGATTTTCAGCGTCTGCCCATATCTGATTATCTGTGGAAACAACCTTTCAATGAGCCTTTTTATCCACTCCTTTCGCCGGGGAGCTTTCAGGGACTAATTTTAGTTTCATGACAATAACAATAAGGTCAAGTTGTATTTCTGCGCTGCTTTTCACCCAGGCAGACATTCCAGAGGGGCAGATGTGGCACAGAGTGGGTTGTCACTGTTTGTCACCACGGAGTGGCCACGTCCGGCTCTCCAAGGGCTGAGTTGGGATGGAGCTCAGGAGAGCTGGGGGTTGCTCCTGGAGATGTTCTCTGCCTTTTTTTGTTTTGTTTTGTTTTGTTTTTTTTTTATTTTAATGTGTTTTTTTAACTTAACCAATTGTGGGATATTTGGGGTAAAGCTGAGAGGAGCCCCACAGGGATGAAGGGGTTCAGTGGGGACAATCCAGAAAATTCTGCGGAATAATCAAAACTGAAGCCCAGCTGTTGGATTTGCCCCAAATCCCTGGAATGAACACAGCCTGGGGAGAAGATCAGCTCCCTCACCTTTGGGGCTCAGCCTGGAGAAAAGGAGGCTCAGGAGGGACTTTTTTCCTCCACATTTCCAAGACAGGAGGCTGCAGCCAGGTGGGGTTGGGCTCTCAGGGAGCAGGTACAGGACAAGGAGAAATGGCCTCAGGCTGGACATCAGCAGGAATTTCCCCATGGAAAAGGTGCCCAGGCCTTGGCAGGGGCTGCCCAGGGAGGTTTGGAGTGCCCATCCCTGGAGGTGTCCAAGGAAAGCCTGGATGTGCCACTCTGGGCTGGTGACAAGGCGGGATCAGTCACAGTCTGCACTTGATGATCCTGGAGGTCTTTTCCCACCTCAGTGATTCTGGGATTCTGTGAAATCCACCTGGCAGTGCACAAAAAAAGGGCCAGGTTTGGGCACAGCACTGATTTTCCCTGTTAATCAGTGCTGGGTACAATTTGTTGAACTCAGCACTGGGTTGTGCTGAAGAACCCAACGTTCCCACATCTGAATGCCAATCTGGGATTCAGCTCCCACAGATGCCACCTGGAATCTCTGGTATCAGATCTATGGTGACCTGAAATTGTTGTTTCATCGTCATTTCATGCCTCTTGCCAGTCCCTGGTCATTTAACAACTGAAAAAAAAACACATTTAACTGTCTTTTGATGATTCCTCTTGAAATATGAGGTCAGTCAGAGGAAGGATCAGCTTCCTGTTAATTAAAATTTAATCAGAATTGCCCTGCTTGTCCCATAGAATAAATTAAATTAGCCATGTTCAGTAGTAAGGTATCTTTATACCTGTATCCTCTGGAAATTTTCACAGGTTGTGCTCCAATAAACCCAGTTTTGCTCTTCAACTCAGTTGGAATTCCTGTTCCTTAAGTGCAAAAGAGGCTAATCATAGAGCAGAAAATAATTTGACTTGCTAATACTGGGTGAGAAAACATTTACTGCAACCACAAATATTTTCAGGATGATGGAGTATCTCATGTTCATGAAAGCTTGGTTCTGGTGACATGTTTGAGTAGGGAGGGCTGCACTTTCTAGCAGAGGAAACCCATGTCAGCTGCAGCAGGCAGCTCCCTGTTCTCCTCTAAAAACTGGAGAAAAAAAAAATATCTTGGCAGAGGAATCAAAATCCTCCTCTTCAGTCGAGTCTGCCACCAGGTTTCTTAGGCATGAACTCCGGAAAATCTTTATTAGGCATAAAAAAAAAAGAAATAGAGGGGGAGATGTGTCTTGCAGACAGAAGGTGCATTCTGAGGTTAGCAAAGAGATGAATTATAAATACCTCAAGTCGAGCTGTGCTTTTCCAGCTATTCTTCTGGGGGTTCCTAGCTGGGAGCCAGTGAAAAATGTCATTTTGGTGGGTGACAAATCCACCCTCGGTGCCATCAGTGGCCAGGCTTTGCCTGTGTCCCGCGGGAGCACCCACAGAGCGGCGGTTGTTGGGTTGTTGGGTTTGTGATCGTGGTGGGAGCTGCTGAGCACACCCTGCTGCCTCGTGGCTGCTGGAGACAGGGCAAACCTGCTCCCAAAATACTCCAGCTACTTCTGTTGGGGGGCAAATTGTGTTTTTCTTTCCCCCTTTTCATGTTTTACTCCCCCACCACCACTGGTTTCTTTTTTTTTTTTTTTAATTTTTGAATGAGAAAGCTCCGTTTTCATTATGGAGCTTTCATTGCATTACATGAACGGCCTTGCTTAGAAATTGATTCCCCTTGGAAAAATCCCCAAACTTTGTTGCCCTGTGTGTACCCAGGGTTTTCATTTCAGGGCAAGGGGGAATTGGCTTCAAAGTGACAGAGAGTAGGGCTGCATTAGAGATTAGCAAGGAGGAAGGTATTGATCACTTCCAGGTGTCTCTGAAAATAAGGATCATTTTCCTCTAGGAATATGCCAAATTCATTATTTGTAGGCTGCAATGTGAAAGATGAATCCTGGTGCAGGGTGTCCAGAGAAGCTGTGGACGCCCCTGGATCCCTGGAAGTGTCCAAGGCCAGCTTGGACAGGGCTTGGAGCACCCTGGGATAGTGGAAGGTGTTCCTGCCATAGCAGGGGGTGGCACTGGATGGTTTTAAGGTCCCTTCCAAGCTGAACCACTCCAGGATTCAGCGATTACAAGGCAGGGATGCTCACAGCTGCTGGTGCGGGACACACTGAGCAGGAACCCCGAACACCAGGCAAACACTTCTTGTCAAACTTGGATTTTACCCTAATTTATTTTTGGTTTTTCATTTCAGGGCAAGGGGGAATTGGCTTCAAACTGACAGAGAATAGGGCTGGTTTAGAGATTAGCAAGGAATTCTTCCCTGGGAGGGTGGAGATGCCCTGACACAGGGTGCCCAGAGCAGCTGTGATCCCTGGAAGTGTCCAAGACCTATCTTTTGATGATTCCTCTTTTAAATTTTTTATACCCCTTTTATAAAATACACTGAGCCAGTTAAAGCAAGAAGTGGCCAAAGAGAACCTCAACCACCTCTTCTGTGGTTTTTTTCCCCTTCTTTCCAAAACTGAGGTTTTGGGATCTATGGGATCAGGAGTCCTCTGCTGTTTGCAGAGATTTTTTTTCCCAAAACTGAGGTTTTGGAAAGAAAGGAGAAAAAAAAAACCACCTCTGCAAACAGCAGAGGACCCCTGATCCCATAGAACCCAGGAGGCTGCAATGAGCCTCACCCCACGGTGATCAGCCCTCACCTCAGCTCCACCCGAGCTCCTCAAGGGACATTTTTATCCTTTAGAAGAATTTGAGCTCGGCTTAGCCAAACTTTGAACCAATGTTCACGTGAGTATCTCAGTGTGTTTTGTTCTGCTGTTTCCCCCTTTTAGGTGACAGCGAGATTGTAAATAATATGTACGAGACCGACCCCGATCTCCTTGCTGGAGAAAGCGCAGAGGAAGAAACTGAGGACAGTATAATGTCCCCCATCCCTGTGGGACCTCCGTCACCCTTCCCCACCAGTGAGGACTTCACTCCCAAGGAGGGCTCACCCTATGAAGCTCCTGTCTACATTCCTGATGACATTCCAATCCCACCAGATTTTGAACTCAGAGAATCTTCGATCCCAGGGGCAGGGCTAGGGATTTGGGCCAAAAAGAAGATTGAAGTTGGGGAAAGATTTGGACCCTATATGGCAGTGCAGAGGAGCACATTAAAGGAAACAAATTTTGGATGGGAGGTAAGCGTGCGGAACGTGGGCACCACGTTCCTTTGTCTTCTCTGCCAAGTGTTCCTGGAGCTGGACTGGGGACAGAGGTGGTGACTTTGTTGATGCCGCGTTTCCCCGAGGAACTCCCCACCCCCATTTACCTGAAGGATTTAAAAATCAGCAGAAATCCCTTTTAAGTTCACTTCTTGGGCCACAAAAACCGCTTGAGCACCGTTTTGGCAGTCTGGTTTTTGAATGGTGTCGGGTCACTTCATCAAGTGCTTGTCATTTCCAAATTGTGTTCGGGAGTTGTCGCGTGGAGGGAATGGGATTAATCCCATGTTTGGTGGTTGGGGGTGTTACCTTTGACTCCCAGCCCATGTCAGCAGTGCAGGCATTATTAACTGGGCAGGGAAAAATAGCATGTAGCCATTAACAGCCCCCATGTTCTTGAGTTCTCGTGCTGCAGCAAAGATGGAGAAATGTGAAAGTCATTTTTCCCCAAGAGCTGAACAAAACCCAGCCTTCAGCAGGGAAAAAATGCTCTGTCCCACAGCTCCCATCTTATCTTTCTCCCTGCTTTTCTGGGCTTGTCCCAGGAACCATCTTAGCTCTTATACTGTTGATTAGAAAATATCTAGATCCATAATTATCCTGGACTATTCATTAACAGTGAAGTGTATCCTGGGATTTCTGCTCTGGGCTCACAGTCCTATCCCAATATATATAATTCCTTCTCTCTCCTCCATCCCAACATCCCATCCCCTGCTGCCATGAGAGCTGCAGGCTCTTGTCTGGGGCAGTGGGGGCAGAGAAGTTTCCTGGCAGGATTTTTCTGTAGGATTGGTGAAGCCTATCGCAAAAAGTGGGAGCTGAATTTTCCCTCGTTTTTCCCTGGGTGGAGCAGTCACTTGCCCTGTTTTCTCCATCAGCCACTACTGGGGTGAACTGATTCCCAAAATCCTGGAGGGTTTACAGGGTGGGAAGCAGCTGAAGGCTGGAACTGTAGGGTTTTCCCAGGAGAAGGCACCAGTGCAGTGACAGAACCCTGTTTTCTTAGAAACTGAGGTCAGAAAAGCCAGGCTGAAGCATTAACAATTTTCATTTTCTCTGATTATATTTGCACTCTTGATTGTGAAGCCAATAATCAGTGAGCAGTGAGACCCAGTGAAGCCCAGAGAAACAGGTCCAAATGTTTTTGTTTTGTTTACTTTTTCAATGTGTCTGAAGTACAGGAAACAGCAAAGACCTCTTGTTTTAACAACAAAACTCAATTGTGTTTTGTTGCTGTGCAGTAGGAAGTGTCTGAAGAGCTAAAATCAGAGTTTTGATTGAATGACTGAGTGGAGAGTTTCCTTTTCCTTCTATCCTAGTGCAGAAAAAGGAGGGTAATTCAGATGAGTTTTGATCCCCTCTCTCCCTCCAATGACATTCCTTGGAAATTCCTCTTGGTGTTGGCTTCTATTGTGAATATCATTGCAGGATATTTGATTGGTAGTACTGTACGGGCATCAAAACGTGAGGGTTTTGGAGGGAAAAATCCCTTTTATTTCACTGGTCTGGTTCAGGAGGGCTGTAGGTGTGAGGAGCTCGAGATTCTTGAGGAAGGCATTCATCACTTCCAAGTGTCTCTGAAAATAAGGATAATTTTCCTCTAGGAATATGCTAGATTAATTATTTATAGGCTGCAACGTGAAAGACAAATCCTCTCTTTTTGGACCCAATTATTGATAGATGGCATTTGCTGTTTCAAGGTATGTTTTTATTTGTTATTTTGTTTAAAGGCTGATTTTTAGGAGCAAACCGCAATCCTCATTGTCAGGAGTCAAACAGTGCAAAACCTTTTTCCTCTGACCTTGGCAAAACATTGTCCTTGCACTTCATAATTCTGATAAAAGTTGCTATTTGCGCTCATGATTTTCAGAAAGGTTCCTCACATCCCCATAGCTCTGGGTGCTCTGATAGGAGCTGCATTTATCAATTCCCGTTGACTTTGTGATACTGTTGGTTTTTGCAATGTAATTGAGCAAACTTTCCCTCTCTGGGCACTTCTCCCGTTCCAGCAGTGTTCCTTTGTCCCCCTGCTGTGGCAGGGACATTTCACACCTCAAAGGATGGGCTTTGTCCTCCCTGAGGTGTCCCCAAACCCACCCCAACACTCTCTGCTTGTCCTCGCAGACACCTCTTGAATTTTCCCATTCCCCAGAGTGTTTGAGGACATTTCAGGGCTCTGTTTCCAGAAATTCCTTCACAATTTCATTTGGGAGCAGCATCCATGAATCCCTTCATGTGCTGGACAGGAATTCATGGAATAAGCTGTCTGCTCAGCTCTGCCTGATGGCAAATCGGGAATTGGGAATGTGGGAACTTGGGATGTTCTAGGCAGCTCTACCTGATGGCAAATTGGGAATTTGGGATGTTCTAGGCAGCTCTACCTGATGGAAAATTGGGAATTGGGAACTTGGGATGTTCTGGACAGCTCTACCTGATGGCAAATTGGGAATTTGGGATGTTCTAAGCAGCTCTGCTTGATGGCAAACTGGAAAAAGCCCTGAGATGTTCTAGGCAGCTCTACCTGATGGAAAATTGGGAATTGGGAACTTGGGATGTTCTGGACAGCTCTACCTGATGGCAAATTGGGAATTTAGGATGTTCTAAGCAGCTCTGCCCGATGGCAAATTGGGAAATGCGAATTTAGGATGTTCTAGGCAGCTCTGCCTGATGGCAAATAGGGCATTTGGGATGTTCTAGGCAGCTCTGCTTGATGGCAAATTGGGAAATGGGGACTTGGGATGCGTTTGCATCCTCTACTCCTAAAATTGAGCAGGCAGGAAATGAGCAATGACTGGAAAAAAGGGAAAGGGGGGGAGTTTTTTGTCACCCAGTAACTTGTTGGCTTTTGCTTCCATGTGCTGTTTCTTTCAGTGGTGATAAACTCAACAAATCTGAGATTTGTAGGATCACAGGGAATGTTCCTTCTGCAGTTTAACATCGGGGTTTTTGGTCAGTGTTTCTCTGGAATTTGTAGTTTTGGCGTGCAATGACCTGTGGGTTGAATGCTGGTGTAAGATTTCCACACAACTCCTTGTTATGGCCAATTAGAATATATTCCATTTGAATTGCCTCTCATATTAGAAATTTATTTCAGGAATGATGTCTGTTCTTCACACCCAACCTCTTCTCTATTCATATTTCTCAATTTTATAGTCTTGATAATCCCACTTTTGTGCACACCTCACTCCCCAAACTCTGAAAACTTGGTCTTTGTGTTTGTTTGTTTGTTTTTAGGAGCCATCAGCTCCTTAGTTTGAACTGTGCTTCTGCCTTTGGCACAAGAAGTCCTTGCCCTTCATCACAGGAAATTTAGTGTCAGGCTTTGACTAAACTGGGAATTCACTGGAAGTGGAATTGGCTGTAAAGTGGTCATTCCTCAGCACCATCTCAGTTTTTCTAGAAAAAGCTGGTTTTGCTGTCATACAGGATGTGCTTCATAATTAATGTCTGTTCCTTCTGATTTCTGCATTCAAGTAAAAGAAAATAAAACAACATTTTGGGGGTTGGAAACTGTGCTGTTTAGAGCTTTGACGTGAGAGTGGATCTTTTTCTTCTG
Organism: Calcarius lapponicus; assembly: GCA_039654755.1. Lineage (NCBI taxonomy): Eukaryota > Metazoa > Chordata > Aves > Passeriformes > Fringillidae > Calcarius > Calcarius lapponicus. The sequence goes on from JBBFKN010000017.1 coordinate 15,384,174, forward strand.
CCCAAGGATTACCACAGCAGAAAGAGCTTTCTCTTTTCAAACTCCACTGAGGAAATATTTGTGAAAATGAAAATGAAAAAGGGCAGCAAATTGTACCTCAAAGTCCTCAGGAAATTCAGTTTGTGTTTGCTTCTATCTGAACTCCTCGCAGGTGTCACTTGGTATTAGTTGCTGAAATTTCCAATTTCACTCATAAATAGCCCGAAACATCCATGGCAATGCAGAATGCTGTGTTTCATCTGCCGTAGCTTGAAAAAAGCTGCATAGTTATCTTTATTATTGGTGTTTTTCCTCTCAGGCAGAGAGGAGGGCTGGGCGCTGATGGTTTCAACACGTGTCCTGCCTTATCTGCAGCACAGCCTCATATCTGGCCTCCTGCTTTGCTTCGTGGGATACGTTTTAAAAAATATTCTTTGAATTAAACCACACCTATCATTCAAGGGCTTTTTTGGACACGGGATGGCAGCCAGTGATTCACTCCCATCTCATAAAAATAAATAAGATGTGTCAACCCTGGCCCCCAGCCCCTCCCTGGCATGATTCAGTGCAGGACCTGTTGGGTGCTTTCCCTCATTCCCTGACACTGCTGATGGTGTCATTTCACCTTTTCTTTTTTTTTTTTTTTTTTTTTTTTTGCTCTGTGTGTGTGCCTTGAAAGACACCACCTAAAAGCCCTGTGATTATTGAGTGTGACCTGATTGCATTTTTCCTGCTCCCATTGCCCTCCTGCCTGCTGACACCGAGCACAGCGCTGCCAGCACCCTGAATAAATCAGGGCATTTTTGTGCTTTATGGCCTCTGGGAGCTGAGGAAAATGAAAATAAAATAATTACATAATGATTTCCATCGCTTTGGATAAATAATGGTATTTATCACGGCGCTGTTAATTTTCCTAATTGAGAGGAGAATGGGGATCTCATCCTGAGGGGAGATTTAGCACCTGGATTGTTGGAGTCATGGTTTTAGCTCAGTTTGCTTCACAGGATTAGCACCACTGATAAATGCAGTATGTTTTAATTTATATTTTAATTTATATTTTGAGAGAGGTTATTTGCTGAAGCACAAAGGCTTCTCTCAGCAGAAGTGTTAGAGCCAGGCTGCTCCTTTACATGGAAAAATTAAACGTTTTCATTTTCTACTTCAGGGGGGAAAGGTAGAGCCTGTCCCATGGAAGAAAAATAACTGGGGGGAAAAATAGGAGACAGCAGCTGAGGATGCAGCAGAGTTCTGGCTCCACATCTGGGCCAGGGAAAACTTCTGGGTTTTGAATACACTGTAAAGTGTCATTGACCCACAGCAGCTCAATCTCCCAATTCCTGCAAAATTTAAATTTTTAGCAGGGTTTTTTTTTTTTTCATTTTCTCTGCTTTTTAGAAATACTTCCAAGTGCCAAGGGACATTTACTTTACTGGCCTTAAATGCTGGGAGGAGAATTATACTGCATTTCCTTGAATATTTAAATATCCTCAATATTTAAAAATATTTAAAATATCCTCAAAATTAAAATATATTTTAAAATTCTCTTTCAAACATTAAAAATAGGCCTTTAAGCATTGCATGAACTGTCATGGTTTTGTCAGATCACCCAGGGATTCCTTCATTTCCCTTTAAAAGCTGATCCAGCTGAAGCACTGAGTTCTTGCCCATCCTGCCCGAGCCAGAGATGCTGAAAGGAGAGTGAGTCCTTTAAATGAGCAAAGAAATCCCCAAAGCTCCTCGTGTCTCTTGGGCTCTCACCTGGGAGGATGTGATGACATTTCCTGCTCCTTTTCCTGCCCTGAGTCATTCATTTTCCCCTCCTCTGCCTTTCCTTGGCCTGGGCAATGATGTTATTGCAGCAGCTTCTCTCCCTGGGGGAAAGGAGTTCCTGAATTGCTCCTTTCCAACCCTCATCCTGCTCTTGCAGGGAAGTTGCTGAGGAATTCTGTGCAATTCAACATCTCCCATGCAATGCTGATGCTCTCCCAGAGCTGCTCCTTAGGAAGGGGATGGAACTGAGCAAACAAAGCTGAGCAGCCTCTTTTAGCCCAAAAATCTCATTTAAAAAATTAAATATTTAAAATACTTAAAATTATTTACAATATTTAGAGGTCAGGGACTTATTTTTCTTCCTTGAGATTCATTTTTTTTCCCCTTAAGCTCTGAGTTTTGGTTCAAATCAAAAGTTTCTCTGCAGTTTTATATGCATGTATATGAAATTCTAGCTGGGGATGCTCTTAGCAAGGCAGTCCCAGGGTGCTCTGGCATTCTGTTCTCTTCATGAACCCAGAGGTTTTTTCATTTTCAGGCTGATTCCAATTTCCCAGGGCTGCCAGGCTGGAATCAGTCTGAAAATGAAAGAATCTCTGGGTTCATGAAGAGAACAGAATGCCAGAGCACCCTGAGACTGCCCTCAATAGCTGCTAAGAGTTAGAATCTTTATACATGTGAATATAAAACTGCAAAGAAACTTTTGCTTGGGACCAAAACTTAGAGCCTAAGTGAAAAAAAAATCATCTTAAGGAAGAAAAATAAGTCCCTGACCTCTAAATATTGTGAAGATTTCATTTTTATTCTATTAGTTTTAATTACTTTAAATATTTGAAATTTTAAATGAGATTTTTGGGCCGAGGAAGTTGCTCAGCTTTGTACATGCTCAGCTCCATCCCCTTCCTAAGGAGCAGCTCTGCTAGAGCATCAATATTTTCATTTTCCCTGCAGGATCTGGGCTTTGTTCTGGTGTCAGGGGACACCACGAGGAAGGGGAAGGGTCAGATCCAGGTGCTGGCAATTGTTGGGCTGCTTCCTATGACTGGAATTAAAACCATGCCAGGAGGAGCAAGGACTGGCTTGGGATTGAGAGGAAGAAGCTGATGGAATCACAGGACAAACCCCATTTTCTACAGCTCCACCTTTTGGGGGGGTTTAATTTAATAATTTCTGGATAGAAGCAAAGAATGCACCTTATGGCATCCAAGTGAAACAACTGAAATTTGTCCCATTTTTTTGACATTTCCCCAAATGCTTCAGTGCCAGGGTTAAGAGAGTAAAGCCTTTTTTAGGCCCAAGAATGCCAAGATAAGTTGCTCTATCTTAGGCATTGGCTAAAACATGGGTATATAAGGAATTAAGGGAAAGAAAGAAGAGACAGGGGAAGGGAATGACTAAGAATACCTCCTGATATTTCTCCTTTATTTCCATAAGGGGTAATAACTCATGAGCAATCCGGCAGAGGGCACTTTCTTTAAATAGAACATTCTGATTCACAAGCAGAAAAAGGAAATAAATATTTTCCTTTCGTCTTTGAGAGCCATCCCTGAATACCAGCTCCTGAAGCAATATTTTATCAGCCACACGTTCAGAAAGGAGAAAGGAAAAGAAAAATCCCATGAACGGCTCAGTGGTGACCACAGTGGTTTGAAAAATAGCCTTTTTTCATTGTCAAAAGACCTGCAGAATTCAGGGCACTGGAATTTTAACCTACAGAGAAACCCAACCTGGGTTTTGTCCTCTCCCAGCAGAGCCTGGCTGCTGGAGCCTGGAACACAGTGGGATTTTGTGAAGGAGATGATCAATAAGGAAAACCATAAATATACATGGGTTCTGAAAGAGGAGCACCCTGGGGACCCTCTCAGAGGCACTTTGGGAAGGTGGGAGCAATGCAAAATAACTCATTTTGGGGTTTGCAGGCTGCTGGTACCAGGCACTCAGGAGGTTTTTTGGGAATCAGTCTCATGCTCCTCACTGCTCAGAGATGTTTCTGTGGGATTGGGGCACTGAGGGCCCACACAGGGTCATCAAACCCTTCAGTAAACCCCATCTGAGCTCCTGGTCAATCCTAAAGTCTGTAAATTCTAAATTCAATCTCTTTACCTCAATCTGTGCAATGCAAGAAGAACCAACAGCGAATTTTCCCAAGTAAAATGTTGTGTTAATGACTTTGCCCAGCACAACGAGCTATTAAAGAAAACAGAGTTTTCCACTGAGGAGTGTTCTCACCCAGTGTCCTGCTCCTGCTCTCTCCTTGCTGGGGTTTATGTTGGCTGTTCTTGGCCTCATGGTGCTGGGGACATGAATCCCTGCATGTCCTGGAAGCGATGCCCAGACCCTGAGCGGTGCAGCCCTGACCTTCCAGAGCCATCTCTGTGTCTGGTGTGTGTGGTGGTACCAGGTGTGGGTTCCTCTGGGTCTGGACTGAAGGCACTGAGACAGCAGTTCATGTTCAGACTCAGGTGTTTATTATTTCTTATCAGTGAAACAGTCTCACTGCTGTGAGTTCTGCAGCTTTTCATTAGAAGGTACAAAATGGCCAACAATCTCTTGGTACAAGGGCTTTTAAAGCTAAACTACCCAATTAAGAGCTGATACCTGGATTATTTTCCCTTTTAACCCAATAACTGATCCCAATGGGGACTTTTCTGCCCAATTACAAAATGCCACCCAAACCCATGCAGAAGGAGGAAGAAGCCTGAAGAAGAAACCCAGGACAACACCCTGTGCCCTCCATCTTGCTGCCATCCACAACACACTAAAAATCCCAAAAAACCTCAATGTCTCACCAAGTGACACACCTACACTGCTCTCTGTAATCTATTTCCCACTTTTGTAGATTCCAGTCTGTCTTGAAGTCTGGGAAACTTTCTCCATGAATGAGGGTCAGAGTCAGTGCTGCCCTGGGGGTCAGGGCACCCCAGAGCAGACACAGAAATATTCCCAGTGCCCTGGGTTTCCACAGGTGTGTTTTATAACCTGTCTGCTCCAGCTTCAGCCCCTTCATGGCAGGATAGCACTGAGACCTTTCCCTCAGCACACACGGGAGCTTTTTCCCCCTTCTGCCTCTTCTCCTTCCCTTTGGGACAGCGCCCTGCTTTAATCGCACATCTCATTGTGCCATCCCTGCTCCATCCTGCTCAAAAATACCTCCAGCTCACCCTTGTCCCCCACCTCCCTTTTCCCATTTAGATCTCCCTGAAGCCCATTCTCCCTTATCAGCACAGTAATTTCGTGAGCAGAGCTTGGATTTCTGCCGTTTAGGCCCCGGCCATTGTCTGTCGCAGCTGCAGTCAAGATAAACCCTCACCCAGAACAAAGTTGGAATGACCTTTTACAAGCAGAATCTGCCTTGTTTCCCTCCAGACTAATTTATCAGCCTTCATTTCAGCCTAGTCTCTCTCAGCAGAGGCCTGAAAGAACATTACAGAGAGCATGAATGAACAGGGGGATTAAGATGCTTGGCTAGTCCCTCTTTTTCATCAGACACCTTCTGGATTTGCTGGGATGTAAGCTGTAAATGACCGTAAGTGCTGAACTGCCTTCAACTTGGAGCAAGGGGAAGGGAAGAGGAGGGGGGAGAGCCACCACAGCCAAATGTTTGGAAAAGAAGAGTGATGTGAGGAGCTGGATAAACCTGCTGTCTCAAGGCAGAGGGCAGCAGGACTGAGCAGTGTCCCCCAGTCCTTCCCAAGGGCTCTGTCTGTCCTCAGACACGCTCAGCTCCTTCAGAACTGGCAAATTTAAATCCAATTTATTGATTCAAAGCAAGTTTTAAAAACTGGGCTACATCCAAAGGGTTTTGGTGCAGCAGAGCAGCAAAACTTGTATTTTGAGTGTGATCTCAATGCTGCAAGAGGGGAAATTTTTTGAGCTGAACTTGACAAATGTCAAAGATCCCAACAGCAAAGCCATGATTCTCCTGTAGCTGACAACAGCCACAGTCTAAAGGAATTGCTGTGAGGAGGGGAATAAATATTTGTCTCTTGAAGGAGAGGAGAGTTGACAGCTGTAGTTGGGGTGAATTTCCTGGCAGCTTTAGTGGGATTGGATAATTCCACCCCTAAACACCATGAAACATCAGATTCTGCTTTTCTGCTTACACCTTTCAGCTTCCTTCATAGTTTATGTAATGAAGGAAAAGGTTATTTAACAACTTGGAAACCTTACTGTTAAATCACAGCCCGCTGAGCTGAGTGGGAAATCCTTCTCCATCGAACTCAGATCATGGTGTTTCATTCCTTGGAGTAAACATAAACTTTTTGCAGGGGGAGAATTTGGTGCAGACCCAGGGATTTTGGTTTTTGCTGGGGCTGTGGTGGTGCCTTGTGCCCTGGTGGAACTGCAGGGCCCAGCCAGGGAGCAGAAACATCCCCATCTAAAAGGAGCAGAGCTTGCATCTCCAGCATTTTATTTGGATGTTTTGGTGCATCAGAACATCTTGGAATGATTCCAAACATTCCAAATGTTTCCAAACATTTTGCTGGAAAGCAAGGAAGGTGCTGCAGGTGGGGGTGTGGCAGCAGTAAGTGCAAATGTGCTTTGGGACCAGCTTGAGAAATGGGTGTTGAACTCTCAGGTGATGCTGAACATCAGCCACAGGGTGTTCAGAAATGGGTGCAGGTAAAATATCGACATTTTGGAATGATTTTAAAATTTTAATGTATTTTAAGGAGTTATAACTGTATAGTAAAAAATTCTGTACCTATATAATAAAACAGTATATTGAATTTTTAGGTACTTTAAGGAGTTTTACCTGTATAGTGTAAAATTGTGCACCTATATAATAAAACAGTATATTTAACTTTTAGGTATTTTAAGTTCACTGGACCAGCCTGGCCTTTGGGCCTATGGGACCATACATACCAATAAATCCTACAGTAATAATTATAGTAATTGGTATTTTCCTTATAATAATATTTATTATTTCCCAATAATTGGTATTTTCCTTTCTGAGCAATAACCCCCCAGTTCAGTGCCCCAGTTTTCTCTATACCTTTGCAAGACTTGTGATTTAATTTAGGCATTTGGGTGAAAGTTGGTTTTTCTCTCCTGTGTCCTACCCCAATTTGGTGCCTTTGCAGCTTTTAACCAGTAATATGGAAGGTGTAGGATTTTCAGAGTTGATACAATCTTTTTTTTTTTTTGGTTGTGTTTAGCCCTTTTTTTAGCTTAGCAATTCAAAATGCTGCACTGTTGGTAATTACACCAAGTTTACTCGTTCTGAAACCAAAAGCGAGGGCAGCCATTCTGAACTATTGTCCCAAACCTTGATTTAGGGACACTCCCACCTTCAGAAGTGAAGAATGTTTTGCCATTCCTAAGTGGTTTTATCATCTCCAAAATGAATTTCAGCTGTGTGGCAGGGAGATGGAGATGGAGCCTTTCTGGAGAGTTGTGGAGGCAAAATGCAGATGCTTCAACCAGGACAGATTATTTCTGGCTCTTGACCATTTTCTTGGGAAATGGAGAGAAATAAGCTTAATTTCTTCTAGTTCCCTGTAGTTGCTGTTGGGGTTTAATAAACACAGAAGGTGAATTAAGGGGGGAAAAAAAAGGCAGAAAGTTCTTGTTGAGCTGTCTGTGCTCTTTGGAGCAGAAATTGAGTTTGTTGCTGAGTGGAAGAGCAGCACTCCTGATGGAAGTTCAGCATCAGGAATGGTGCCCGAAATGTTCAGTAGCCCTGCAAAAAACTCAGTGAATGGGTCAAAAAGGTCACAGGTTAACTCACATTCAAATACACACAAGGTTCATTTTAGAATATTTAGAATTTAATTTGGAATATGCAGAGAAGAATAATCCAAGTTGTGTCCATGCAAGGCTGAAGTTCAGACTGGGATTGTTGTCTAAGAACAAACAGGATCCTTGTACAGGAGCATTTAATGAAACAACTGGGAAAAGGGTTTAAATTGAGTACAAGCAAGTTCTGATTTTTGTAAGGAAAGGTGAATTTCAGAACAAGGGGGATCAGGAGGTTCAGAGAGGATGGGGATGGTGGGAAATAAATTCGTACATTGATCCCAGCAGGGATGTTCTGTGATGGCTCTTACCTGATGGCTCTGGGTCAGGCTCTCACAGCCTCCCCAAATCCCATCTCCAGCTTTTATTGTCACTGATGTTGTCCTAAAGTCAGGCAAAGACCAACCTGAAAAACATCCTTTGGGGAAGAGGGGCATTGAAGGCAAAAATCCCCTTTGCTGGGTGATAAGAAAAGGCTCCAAGGAAGGAGCTGTGGGGTCAGGGGGATAAATCAGGGAATACCTGGAGCATTTCCCTGGGTCAGGGGGGATACACAGCCCTGTGAGGCTCCCAGTGCATCCCCACCCCCTGCACTGGTGTCACTGGTGCAAATCCCATTTTCAACCCTGCAATATTTTTGTGGATTTTAGGTCCAGGCCAACATTCTCAGTGTAAATTCTCATCTCGCCTGTGGTTTGTTACAAGGGTTTGTTGTTGCTGCTGGAAATTTCAGATTTGGGAATTTGAGCCAAAGTGACTCCTTTCCCTGTCTTTTCCTGTTTTCCAAAGTCACCTCATTTTGCAAAGGGGGTGTGTATGTGTGTGAAATAAATCAGTGTAAATTTACTGCTCACTATAAATTGTAATTGGCAAGAGTTGGGATATAGCAAATCCAGAATGGGAATGATAAAATACTGATACTGTATCCTTTAATTTATTACCTGTATTATCCACACTCTGTGTTTTCCACTTGGTTCTCTCTCCTTCACCAGTTGTGTTTTCACTAGACTGGCATTTTCCTCCTCTGATGAATTAACTGTCAATTGAAGTTAGTGAGATAAATCAAAACAAATGGACACACTGCTCCATATTGACTTTCTCACTGCCTGATTCCCAGCCCCACTTTCTGAGCACGGGGCTGTTGTTATGCTCACTTGCTTCTAAGCAAACGTGCAAGAAAAGGAGGAACTGGAGAAGTTTTGTGTTTAATAGCCAGTAATTACATTTTCCCCTTTCTTTTTTTTATCTGGGACCTGGTCAGTGATGAGATCCAGGCCATTTACCAAGGAAGGAGGCACTTGGCATGGTGGGAGAGAGGGAAATGTCAAATGGATTTCAGGAAGCAAACATGAAAGTTCAGATCTTCTAAAATGTGCTCTTAATCTAAGGAAGGAGTTTTGGGGATAACCATAAGGGTTTAGGTGAAGAGTGGGGCACTTTTTATCATCAGGAGTGATGTGCAGGCCCTCTCTGTTAAAGAGACAAGGCTCCAGTCTGAATCCAGATTTATTAACATTTTCTGTGGGAATTCTGGGGGTAAAATGCTGTTGGGTAGGGGATTCCAAGATATTGAAGCCTTGGCTTTATCTCAAAAATGACAGAACAATTTCTGGCTGGTTTGTTCTCCTGGTGGAAATGTGATCAGGCACCCAAATGATTGGGATCATCTCTGCTCCTGATCAGACAAAACTAAAAAATAGAAATACATAAAAATATATATAAATATATCAAAATTTATAAGGTAATCTGTGAAAGAGGTCTGTAATGTGGATCAAGGCTTCTCTCCTGCCCACAGAGTGAGGCCCACAGGCCCAGAGGCCCACAGGCCTTCCCTCTGCCGCCACCAAAGTCAGAACTGTGAGATAAAAAATTCAACTGATTATTTTAAAGAAGGAGAACACAAATCCATGCCTGTGTCTCCAGCAGTGCCATCTGTGTGTGGATCAAACCCCAGGCACACCTCTGGCTGAGCTGGCTCCTCTGCCAGGGTTCAGTGCTCAGAACAAGCACACGCCTGTCACAGAGCAAATTCTTTTGTTATTTGTTTACTTCTACCTTTAACATCTGTTCCTTAACACTCAGCTTTGAAAAGAGCTGGAGATCAAGCAGGGTTTTCTTTCAGGGCTCTCACCCCCATCCTGGGTCCTGTCTTCCTGAGTAACCTTCAGCAAATAAATTTAACACCTTCTCACCTGGAAGGGATCTCCTGCACTTTAATTCAAGAAATAAAAGGTTAAAAAAAAAATAGTCTGTGCAGAGGAATGGATGGTGGAAAGGGGTAAAGCCTCTCAGCAGTAGGTTAATTGGAGAGTGGAATACCAGTGTAGATGGGAGCACATAGTTTCCTTGGACAATGTGCTAAAGAACTGGGAGCTGGGAAGGACCAGCTGGGATTGTTAGTGAATTAGCTGAAGTCAGAAACTGCTGAATGGAGCAAAGAAGTAAAGGGGAAATGAAGGTTAGGGTATAATTCAGTCTAAATTAGGTGGGCCATTCACAATGCATAAAAGGGCTCTGAGCTTCCTTTCTTGGGGAAAATGGGGAGGAAAGCTCACTTTTATTTGGATGCGTGTTGAGTGGTTGATTTTAAGAATGTGCATACCTAGAGCCTACTTTTTGGGGAGTGCATTATCCCACATGAGTTTGGAGGAAGCATTGAAAATGCCATGAGCCTGAAAGACAACAGATTTAGCAAGAAAGCCTCGGGACCCTTGTGCTGCAGGAGAATTTCATTCAATCCCTGATGGGCTGAAACAAATCCTCTTCATTGCTTCTACCTCTGCTTGTTACTCACAGTGAGCACTGTACCTGGTCACCTCCCAGGTGCTTGGAATCCACCCTGCCCCTGGCCCTCCTCTCTGTGAATTTTGTGATTTATCACAAATCCTGTGCTTTTAATCGTGGCTGAGTTTTGTTTCCAAGTGGTTCTCCCATGGGAAGGGATGTGGCAGGCAGCACATGGTCTTGGAGACTGAGTTTGTTCTGCACGAATCTAGGAGAAAAGAGGGAATTGCATGAATTTAATGCACAAATAGTTGAATTGAAATGCCTCCATGGAGCAGAAGTGGTGCTCCATGTCTTCCAGTGGTGTCTGGGCTGCATTGAGTTCTGATTTGGAAGAGTTTTGCTGCTTCCCTTTGAGTGTTGTCTCAGTAGACCTTCAAATCCATTTGCCTCAAATTTGCTTAGCATCCTTCAGAGGTGCATCATCCATTTGATGACCAAAAAAAATCACAATTTTTTCACTTTTTTAGGTATTTCAGAGCTTACAGCCTTTCTTTGGTCTGAGGGTTGTCTGTGATTTTAACTTGGACTTAAGTGATGTGGTTGTGGCAGAACAGAGTCTGCCAAAGGTCTGGACCCTTCATGTCCACTGAGAGAAAATCCAAATTTCTGGTTTAGAACCCTGGGAGGTGCTCTGTGTTTTCTGAATGAGCTTTCAGAGCTGTTGTGATAACAACAAGATAAGAAGAAATAAGATTTATGAATATACAATATATATACAAAAATTACAAAAAATTAAAGAATTATTTATATTATATTATATTTTAAAGATTATAGAATGATAAGAATTATAAATATATAATATTTATATATCTTACATAAATTATAAGAAATAAGATAAAGTCCATCTGACTGTGGTTTTCTCAGACATAAAATGCTTTATAAGGAATAGAGAGCACCGATTTTATCAGGGTATAATTCCAGAAGTGCTGGGGCTGGAGGTGGAACATTTTCCCCCTCTTGCTGAACCTTCCAGAGCCTGGACTCACTCCTGTGTTCACTCCAAAGGCTTATGTCAAGCCCAGTCAATTTAAATGAGATTCAGAACTGGAGCAGCAATAAGTGTTCAATCAAAGTATTTGATAAATCACTTAAACAATCTCGCAGATTGCAAATTCTGTAAATGCAAGTTCTGCACTTATTCAAAACTAGTGAATGTGACAGGGCTAAGAGACAGCAAAGTCAAAACAGCAGGAAGAAAAACTCCGATTCTTTGATGAGATTAAAATACCAGCAATTGCAGTGGCAGGCAGGTAGGGCTGTGCTGCTCGTGGAGCCCCTGCTCCAGCTTTTCCAAGGAGAATATACAGATGGGATAAAGAAGAGAAGGCTGATTTGATGATTGCGGCATAATTTTACCTTTACTTCAGGGTATGTGTGTTTTCCTTAACGTCTTGAATGGCCTAATTTAGCTGGTCAGGAAAGTTTTCTCTCGTATTAAACAGAATGACAAGTGACTGTAAAAGTAGGAGAAGGGAAATCTCAACAAAGCCCAGATTGCTCTGAATGCTCAACAATTTTTCTTCAGTGACTCAGACAGGGGCATGAGCTTCCTCAGGTGGAATTTATTCTGGTGAGTGTCTCCACAGAAAAGCTGAAAACAAAGTGTTGAAACAAGCTCTTGGAGTTGGCTTTCCCCTGGCTTGTAAATCACTGCAGGATTAAATACCAAACAGGTATTTAATGATTATTTTTATGCTGCGATTTTTATTGAGCTGAAGAAAGATGGAAGAAATTAAAGATTCTCTTTTTCTGAGTAGCTTCAAGAATAAAACATTGTGTTTTATCTATTGAACGTTTCCCTGGTTATTAATGAAGGAATTTTAGGAGATTTTGCTGGGAGAGGAATAACTCCTTGTCAGCACCAACATGAAGGACAACTTGAAATAAGTTTTCATGGAAGAAAGAGGGGAAAAGGGATCATTTTTGGCTGTAGCCAGTGTTGACGTTCAGCATTTCAGTTTTAAAAAGCCATGGTTGGTTTTGTGTGAGCAGTTCAATGTTCTCTCATCATCTTTGTCCTCATTCACAATATCAGGGGGGTTTTAATGAGGATCCAAGTGCCAAATTTTGTATGTTGCACATTTTGCTTGCTCCGACCATTACTGTATTCCCAATCCTCAGAAATCAGGGGGGGTTGATCACTTTTAGCTGAAATTACAGTAGAAACCTGCAATTTGGGCTGGTCTCCTCTCAGGCATTTATTCCAAGGACAGGGGCAAGGGATTGATCCCATTGTCTCCTTTTCTCCACCTGTTTTACTGCAAATGGGAAATAGCTTTAATTGGGGCTGAAAACAAGAATTCTGACAGCTCAAACATTCATTTTCAGGCAGAACAAGGCCTTGTTCAGGGAAGTTTTTAAGGATTTTGGAGATGTTAAAGGAAAATTATGTAGGAATCCCAGTGTAGAGGAGTTACACGGGTAACGTGTTGTCCAGCTGTGAACTTGGACAGATTTTCATTGCCCCGATTTAAATCCATAAATATCTGCAGAAATAGACACACAGACTTAAACTTCCAACCCAAAAAAACCTAAATGGTTCCTAGAGGCCTTTGCATCCCTTCTCTGTGATTTCCTGTTCTCTGGGAATGCTTCAGGCAGTTCTCTAAGTTAAGCAAGTTTTAAAAGCCACTCAAATACAGATGATTTTTTATAAATTAGGGAAGATCTGTGTCCTTTCAGTAGCTACTAAAAAAAATGATTACTGAAGCTGCACTAAAATCCTGTTTACACATGGATATAATTGTCCAAAAACTTTTGAAACTAATCCTTTACCTTGAAACTAATTTTCTGCCCTCCAAAAAGGTAATTTTAAAGTTTTGCTAGCAGCCCTTCTTTCCTTTAACTTGAAACTCATTTTCTGCCCTCCAAAACGTTAATTTTAAAGCTTTTCTAGCAGCCCCTCTTTCTCCCATAAAATATTTATGTTCAACACACTGAGCACATATTAATTAACGGGAGCAATGACGAGGATTCATCCGAAACTCCACGCGGTGCGTACGAGGCAGAGTTATTTTAAAAACTTGATTTTCTTGCTGGCAGTGCCTTTATTTTGTGCTGTGGCCATGGCTCTGGAGGGGCTGAGCTCTGGGGGTGTGTGTGAGCGTGTGTGTGCACACGGCTGTTGTTCCTTTCTTCTCCAAATGCTTCACCACAGTAGGCGAAATGGATGAAACACAGAAAAAAGAGAGACAATAAATAGTTTCCTAACCTGGCTTGGAGAATGGAGAAAGTTCGTTAGATTTATTAATCCTCATTTTCCTTTGGACTGTCAGGCTTGGAGTGACAGTAAAAAAGCTTGTGACGACTTTGGCTAATTTGCACTCCATTCACTTTCTCATGAAAACCCATCAGGATGACTGAAGAACTGCTCTGCAATTGACCTTATTCAATGGCAGAGTGATATACTGGGAAACAGGCCAGTTTTTACAATGCCCAAAAGAGCAAATTGGACGGAATCTTTGTTCCTCTCTTTTTTCCCCTTTCCTTTTTATGCCAGTCTTGCTCTAGTTAAGCTCTCTCATTTGTTCCAGCAGTAGCTCTAGGGCTCAGGTCACCCTCTGGGGCTGCCATTGCAGGTGATCACTGGGCTGCTTGTCTTGGATGCAAAGAGGAGGGAGAAAGGGGAAGAGGCTGCTCAGAGAAAAAGTCTGAGATCTCATTCTCAGCCAGATGTTGGGGGACAGGGTGTTGCTTTTGCCTCTGCACCCAGAAATCCCAAACAGCTTGTGTGAGCCTAAGGCAGGAGCAGGGTTTTTTGTGGTGCTCTTTGGGTGAGGGATTAAAGCTGGTGGTGCTCAGGGCAGAGGGGAGACAGGGAGCAGATTCTGTGCTCATCAGTGAGACTTTTCTGTGCTCCTTTTATATTCACACACAGCAGAGCCAGGATCTTTCACTCTGGGAAAATGAGACAGGGTTGGAGTGGCCAGAGGCTGGTGGGGAGAGATCCCACACAGGGGGTAGGGACAACTGTCCCCTCAAACCAACATTTAATGTTTTATGCAAAAGAGAGCAGCCCTGAATGAGGGTCTGAGTGGGATTAGCACATGAACAGTCCATGGGCTGGCAGATATCGAATTTATCTGAGGCAGTGCAAAGAGACAGAACAATTTGAATTTGAGTCTGAGAACGGGCTGGTTTGGGGGGACTCTCTCTCTCTGCTCCTGGTTGAAATTTCTGAAAGCCCAGCTTCGTTTCCAGGTTTCTTCAAAAGTGGGGTTTGTAAAGATTACTGACCAGAGGATCATAGTGATGTTTTTAATATCAGTCATTCCAACCTGTACCCTAGGTCCTGTCTTTACTGGGGTCCCAAACATGCTGTAATTCCCTGCCAGAGCAGCTGTGGTGGTTCCCCTGCTCCTGACACCTCACTCAGGGCAGTGTGAAGCCTTCAGGTGGCTTTTGAGCACTTTGGGGACCTGTCTGAGCCAGCTGCTTTGACCTTTCTCTGCAGAGGGCAGGTCCTGCCAGCCAGACCGCAGAGTTCCTGCTTCAGGGCTGTTCAGGTGCACATTGCAGGAGCAGGAGCAGCACAAACTGTGCCCCCCGTGCTGGAAAGGGAAATGTGGCTCACCCTGTGTGTCCCAGAGCTTCACCCCTGCAAACCAGCAGCAGGGAAGAAACACAGTCAGTCCTGGAGCCAGGTGGGAAAGACCCAAAAGGGTTTGAAAGGACTTTAAAACTTGTCTCATTCCACCCCTGCCATGGGCAGGGACAGGTTCCACTATCCCAGGGTGCTCCAAGCTCCATCCAGCCTGGCTTTGGACACTTCCAGGGATGGCCCAGCCACTATTTCAATGTTCCAGTGCCTCACCACCCTCACAGGGAAGATTTTCTTCCTCATCTCTAATCCAAACTCACTCTCTGTCACTTTGAAGCCATCCCCCCTTGTCCTGTCTCTACATGTTCTTGTAAAAAGTTTCTCTCCATCTTTTTCTGGGTTACTTCAGGAACTGGATCCTAAAGGATGGCACTCACCTGTTATTGTTCTTCTTTCTGGATTTTTTCTATTTTACAGCAAAATTGGTGGTTTTTTTTTGTTTAATACAAATAAAGAGAACCTGGTGGCTTTGTTAAACCCAAACCACCCAGCAAGGAACACGTTGCTCCTCTACAACTTCACCAACTGATTAAGCTCATTTTGGGCCTCTACTTCTGAAGGGGCAGGGTGGGTTTTTAAAAAAAGTCACTTAAGAACCACACCAAACTTTCAGCTTTCCTGAAACATCTCTGGTTTGTCAGTGTGCAAACTCTTTTCTGACCAGTATCACTTCTTCTGACTTATTCACATGAGAAAATAAAAGCCATCCAACTGAGAGAACAAGATTTAGGAGACTTTTCTTTCTCCAAAGTGCTACCAATCCATCTCTCCCCTGCATCCACAAGGATTTCAGGGTTGTTTCAGACAGGGTTTTAAGCTCCTGAAGGAAAGTTGTAACCTCTGTGTGTTCATGTTTTGGAGTTAAACCAACGCAGTGGAGATCGAGGAATGAGGGGAAGAAGAGAGGAAGGTGTTCTAAATGGCATTTTTGGGGCAAAATGAGAAAGGGTTATGTTGGCACAGCGGGTCTTGCTGTGCAGGATAACCCTGGAGAGGTGGGAGATGCTCCTGAAATGTCCCCATGACTGCGAGGGGACGCTCTCCTGCCATGGAAATGTCTCTCCTCCATTCCAGATCCCTGGCCCTGGTGGGGTGACTTCCACCACTCACTGTGCACTCACTGCCATCCTTCTGCTCCTCTCTGTCATCTCCTTGCCCTCCTCCTTCTGGTGCCCTCAGGTCCTCCAATTTCCCCTTCTCTCTCTATCAAATTCTGCCCATGTCCGCACCCTCATTAATCAATGTCAAGTCACAGAGTGTACAACAAGGGCTGTATTCTTCCACTGCCCCCTCAGCCCTCATACATCCATTGTTCCAAAAAAACTGATTCAGATGGCAAGAAAACAGCCGATGCAGCACATAAAAGAGATGAGACAGAAATGAAAAGAATCAAGGAGGGGAAAAAGGAAAAAAAAAAAAAAAAAAAAAAAAGAGAGGAGGCATTTTTTTCCCCTGAAACACTCGAATAAATACTCGGCAATGATAATTTAAATTATTCATACATTTATGAAAACATCCATTGAAAAGTGAAGTGTATGATGCTCTTTGTCTACTTTACTTGTCTCTTGTTTGTGATTAACCTTTACTGTAACTTGGGCTGGCAGTGCCACGATCACAAAGACCAGACTTTTCCTTCCATGGGAAAAAATGTTTCATCGGGTCCAAATGAAAAATTAAGTGGAGGTATTTAGTGCTGATGTGGCAATTTGGTGCAAAGCATTCAAGATGCAGAATTATCCATGTCTATAGCCCAAACACTGCCTAGTAAAAAAAAAAAAAAAAAAAAAATACAAACGAGACAAAGCCAGCTTTTAGCAGCGCGTTCCCTCGCAGGGGAGTTTGACATAAATTCTACTTCCAGTCCCATGACATCCCTCAGGAGCTGGAGGGCTCAACACCACGGAGAGTAAAGGGTTTGCTGCCACAAATAAGGAGAATCTGGGTGTGTAAGAACATGGACAAACACAGCCAGAAAAGACGGAAATGAAAAAAGCAGCTCAGTTATTTTAATTACGGCTCTCAAACTATGGAAGAGTTCCTAGACCAGCATTAATAATGTCATGGGGAAATGGGAGATATTTGGGACCTGACAGCCTGTGAAAGTCCAGAGGAAATTTATTTTGCTTCTAAGACAGACTTTTATTTTTTTGCTCATACTTTGTGGTTATTGCTTTACTTTAAAAAAAAAATCGTTTTGTGGCAAGATCAGTAGTGGAATATTTAATGCCAATAGTGATAAACTATCTGAAATCAGAGAAATAATAATTGGAGAGGTTTTGGAAATTCAGCTCTGTGGGGATTGTATTTTTGGTGTATTCCTGCCATTCTTCCAGGGGGTTTTTTGGTTTTGTTTTTTTTCCAGAGAAACAGTCAAGGCAAAGCTTCTCCTCTAACATTTGTGTCGTGCTTGTAATTCATCAAATTTCGCTCCAACTTCCAAACCGGAGCAGTCTGGAGAATGTCAGATAATTTATAGATAATCATCCAAACATTTTTATTCTCAAGTGAACATATTTAGCCCTGCAAATATGCATTTATGCCTTTCCATAACTGGTTGATTACGTGGGAGGGGGAGCCATTGTCTGGCAGTCAAAGCCAAGGGATTTTCGGCAAAGCTCTCCTTGCTCTTCTGTTGACTCTGCAGTTGACTCTGTGTGTGACCTTGGACGTGTCACTTATCCTCTGAATGCTTCACTTCCTTCTGTAAATGGCTATAACAGTTTGGAGCACATGCAGGAAAGTGTGTCTGGAACTTAGGAAAGCATTTGGAGGTTTCAGTCCTGAGAGGTGCTGGTGGGTCCTGGCAGCTGAGGCAAATAGAGCTCTTCACTTCTTTATTAAAGCATCTTTGTGCCTCATTTCAGGGGTTTGAAATTCTCTATCATGCCTTTTTCAGTCACTTTTGGAATTTATTTGCTGATTTTGTAATAATTTTTCCACCTGGAATTTGTGCCCAAGGGTACTCTCAAAGTTTTTCATTGCATCTATCTTGTCTAGGATTTCCTGGGCTTGATTTTAATGCTGCCTCTGGATTTGTCCTTTGCTGAGGTGAAGTATTTGCCCTTGTTTCAGTAGAAAACATTTTTAGTAAATCCACTAATGGATAAATCTACTAAGAGAGGCTGTCAGCCATAGGATAGAGTATTTATATAGAAAGTGTGGTGGAAAAACTGTGTATTAAAAGAAGGAAGGAGCTGGAGCAAAAGTCCTAAATCAAACTGCTGGCAATACACTGTCTTGGTGTGTATTTCTTGCTAGGCTGTGATTCCTTCTTCTTGGAAATTATCCAGGATTTCCTGGCTCAGTGATCTGGGATACATTTCAATATACTGGATATATGGAGCAGTGGGCAGACTTCAAACAGGTCTGGGATTTTTTTTTTTTTTTTGAGGTATGGAGAGACATCCAAAATAGTGGCTGCCTTTCTCAGCTGATTTGCATAAATCCTCCTTGCTGCTTCCAAGGCTTTCTGGAGTTCCTGAGCAAGCAGGAGGCACCAGATCCCTCCTTCCCTCCCATTCACACACAGACCAAATTGGCTTTGGGATCAGCCAGCCAGGGGCAGAGCCCAAACAGGAATTTTTGCACCTTGGCTCTGCTCACTCCTTCCTCCGTGAATGAGCGAAGGCATGGCCATGCAGAAATACAATGACACGTGTTGGGAGCTGTGGAAGGGTCGTTCCTGCATTCCCACACCCCAAAATCACACCCAAACTGCTCAGTTTGAGGTTTGGGATGATGATGGTGAATTTGGGTTGGGTTCTTCCCATCACAAAGTCATCCTGGGATTTGACTGTCCATGCCCAGGTACTGCTCTTTGCTGGGATTTCTAGAGTGGGGCAATTTAAATCAGATCTATTTTAATATATAAATATGTATAATAATTTAAAAATAAATAGCTTTGGGAATGGCTGCTCTGTTCCTCCAGCTGTCCCAGCCCTGCCTGTGCCCTCTCCCACAGCCCCCAGCACACTTTGCCCATGGTGAATTGGGTTGGGTTCTTCTAAGCACAAAGCCATCCTGGGATTTGATTTTCTGTGCCCAGGTAACCCCTGCACTGCTCTTTGCTGGGCTTTCCAGACTGGTGGAATTTCAAATAGATCTATTTTAATATATAAATATATATTATAATTTAAAAATAAATAGCTTTGGGAATGGCTGCTCTGTCCCTCCATGGCTGTCCCAGCCCCGGCCGTGACCCCTCCTGCAGCCCCCAGCACACTTTGCCCATGGTGAATTGGTTTGGGCTTTTCCCAACACAAAGCCATCCTGGGATTTGATTTTCTGTGCCCAGGTAACCCCTGGGTGTGAATTTGGGTTGGGTTCTTCCCAGCACAAAGTCATCCTGGGAGGTGATTGTCCATGCCCAGGTGTTGCTCTTTGCTGGGATTTCTAGAGTGGGGAATTTAAAATAGATCTATTTTAATACATAAATATATATAATCATTTAAAAATAAATAGCTTTGGGAATGTCTGCCAGCTGTCCCAGCCTTGGCCATGCCTCCTCCTGCATCCCCCAGCAGACTTTGCCCATGGTGAATTGGGTTGGGTTCTTCTGAGCACGAAGCCATCCTGGGATTTGATTTTCTGTGCCCAGGTAACCCTTGCACTGCTCTTTGCTGGGGGAATTTAAATAGATCTATTTTAATATTTATATATAATAATATAAAAAATATCTAGCTTTGGGAATGGCTGCTCTGTCCCTCCAGCTGTCCCAGCCCTGGCTGTGCCGCTAACACACTTTGCCCATGGTGAATTGGGCTGGGTTCTACCCAGCACAAAGCCATCCTGGGATGTGATTCCCATGTCCAGGTAACCCCTGCACTGCTCTTTGCTGGGCTTTCCAGACTGGTGGAATTTCAAATAGATCTATTTCTGTATCTATACATAATAATTTTAAATATCTAGCTTTGGGAATGGCTGCTCTGTCCCTCCAGCTGTCCCAGCCCGGCCGTGCCCCCAGCACACTTTGCCCATAGAAGGTTTGGAGATGCCTCCTTGCGCTGCTCTCCCGCCTCCCACCCTCCCCAGCCACCAAGGCTGGGCTCTGGGAAGGTGGCCAAATGCCACTGAGGACACTGGAGCAATAAATCATCCTCCTTCCAACATCTGCAGGCCCCAAAGGCGAGCCCCTGGCCGATGATGATCTCGCCTCCCACCCCCTGCTTTTTATCCTGTCCCTGGCTGACAAAACACCTATTGTCACAGCCTGAGTGAAGAAGAGTCCTTTTTTCCTCACAAAGGCCCTCTGAAGCCAAGTTGTGAGCTGCCAGGGAAGATGCTGAGGGCTCGGCAGGGAGTCTATATCTCACTCTTTTGCTCTGTGGTTCATACTTTCTCTCTCTCTCACAGGGGTCACCCAAAGCCTTTCACTCCGGCTTCATATTCACATAAAGACATCAAGAAAAAGAAAAAAAACCACACCAGAAAGAATTATTAGGCATGGCTGTCAAATGCTTTATGGGGGGGTGGGGGGTGCAGGGGGGGAAAAGAACAGTAACTCTTTATGTGCTGGCATTGTTACAGGAGCTAATGTACCACTGGAGTGCCGTGCAGGAAGGCATTACATGCCTCAGGAATTGCAGGGGCATTAGGCTAAAATATTGGGTTTCAGCAAAAAGGGAGCTTGTTTTCACTTCTAGTTTCTTATCTGGGTTTTCTGGATTCCAGGAGGCTCTTTTCCTGATCCTGCTCTCTTGAAGGATTTTTGGGGTTTTTGCAAATGAAGAATCTTTCCTGGCTGTTATTTGCATGTGGGGGGTTAAGGATCCAATAGATCAAGCTGCTCCCAGTCCATTTTGGGTGTTTTTTTTTGCATGTGAAAGTTAAAAAATCACCACACTATCACCACCAAACCCTGTTAAAAAATCACCACACTATCACCAGCAAACCCTGCCCAAAGTATTGATATTTCCTGATGGAACATGCAAAGCTGAATCAGTGCAAAGCTGAAGGGACAGAAGGTCAGACGCTCCCTGCTCTGAGCCCAGCACATCCCTAAAACAAATCCACAATTCCAGAATTGCCCGTTCCTGGCAGATTTAAAGCTGGAAAGCCTCCCTGGATCTGCTGCCCATCTCTCTGCACCACTCTCTGAGGGAACTTTGGGAGCTGTGAGCTGAAGGCTCAGCAAACAAATCTCCTGCCCGAGGTTCATCCAGATGCCACATCCCCATGTAGGGTTTAACCCTTTGAAGCTGGGTCCCCCTTTCTCTGCTCATTTTGAAGTGGGTGAGCACTGCTGGGCACGGCTTTAAGAAGATCCTGCTGCCTTAGAGAGGAAGATAAATTAAAAACTTTATTTAATCCTTTGGAAGGCTGAGACTGTAAAGTTAACAGTCAAGCAAGCTATTAAAATTTACAGTGCAAGGCATCAAAACAGAAGGAAAAGTGCACATGGATAAAGTTTAAAGCATCCTTATAAAAAGCCGGAAACCTAACACTGCATTCCTCCAAATTATTCCCTTAGCAAACATTTTTATTTCCAATTAGTAAAAGAAAAATTGCTAATTTGCTGCAGTTGGACAGGCCTGACGTCTCAATCTGCAAAGTGTCAGTGCTGTGAAAGGAAACGTTTCACACTGTGCTGGAGAGAGAGAGCAGCTCTAAAGAGGGTCAGGGCATCGGGCCCAGAAAGCAGATTGACTGGCCATAGTGCTAAATTACTCACACAAGACAGACATTGTCTGCAGTGCCAGCCCTGCACTCCTCACTTGCTCATTCTTTCCCTTTTTTAGTTTTCACTCGGTGCTGGTGGAGGAGCTGAGGGGGTGGCAGGAGGGGGCACGGAAGAGGAAGGGGAGGAAGGCAGAGCTCGGGGGGGAGCTGGGATCATCCTCGGCTTCCCCTGGAGAACACGGAGCCCTGAGAGGAGCACGGGGAGGGTGGAACAGCCCTGATACCCCTGAGACCATCTGGGGAACCACTGAGATCCCCTGAGATCCTTTGGGGAACCACTGAGACCCCCAATCCCTCTGTGACCATCTGGGGAACCCAGTGAGACCCACAGAGACCCTCTGGGGAACCACTGAGACCCCAAATCCTTCTGAGGTCATCTAGGGAACCACTGAGACCCCCCTGAGATCCTTTGGGGAATCAACTGATACCCCAGAGATCATCTGGGGAACCACTGAGACCCCAGAGACCATTTGGGGAACCACTGAGACCCCCAATCCCTCTGTGACCATCTGGGGAACCCAGTGAGACCCACAGAGACCCTCTGGGGAACCACTGAGACACCAAATCCTTCTGAGGTCATCTGGGGAACCACTGAGACCCCCAATGCCCACTGAGACCCCCAGTCTCTCTATGACCATCTGGGGAGCTACTGAGACCCCCAGAGATCCTCTGGGGAACCACTGAGACCCCCAATCCTTCTGAGGTCATCTGGGGAACCCAGTGAGACACACACAGAGATCATCTGGGGAACAGCTGAGACCCCAAATCCATCTGAGACCATCCAGGGAACCCACTGAGACCCCCAATCCCCACTGAGACCCCCAATCCCTCTATGACCATCTGGGGAGCCACTGAGACCCCCAGAGATCATCTAGGGAACCCACTGAGACCCCAAATCATTCTGAGGTCATCTGGGGAACCCACTGAGACCCCCAATGCCCACTGAGACCCCCAATCCCTCTATGACCATCTGGGGAACCACTGAGACCCCCAATCCCTCTGAGATCATCTGGGGAAACACTGAGAGCCCAAGAGACCATCTGGAGATCCACTGAGACCCCAGAGATCATCTGGGGAACCCACTGAGACCCCCAAATCCTTCTGAGCTCATCTGGGGAACCCACTGAGACCCCTCAGCCCCCTTTGAGACCCCCAGCACCCTCTGAGATCATCTGGGGAACCACTGAGACCCCAAATCCCTCTGAGATCATCTGGGGAACCACTGAGACCCCAAATCCCTCTGTGACCATAAAATAAAATAAAATAAAAATAAAATAAAATAAAATAAAATAAAATAAAAACAATAAAAGGCATGAGACCCCATAGGATGGAAGGCACTGACTTCCCTCCCCAGCCCACATCCCAGATGCAGGAAACAAATTCCAAGTGACCCTCTGTGGTGAGCAGCTGCCAGAATGTGGAACCCTGACTTCTGGAGGGTGACAATGCTCTGGAAGGCAAAGGAAAAATAATCTGTGGTTTTTGTTGTTGCTCCCTGTTGGTGCCACCTGGGTTATGTTTATTTCATGGCCTCATCAAGAGCCCTTGAACCCAAGCACTGCTTTGAGAGGATTGAAATACCTTGACCAGGATGTCTGCATTGACAGACAGGCTGGTATTTGAATTTAACTTGAATTTAACTATTATATTAATAATATTATACACTATTATAATGTTTAATCATTATATGTATAATATTATACTCCTATAATTTATAACATTAACTATTTATAGCTATTAAATATAATAAATTTATAATATTAACTATTATAATTGTTAATATTATAAAGTTATTAACTCTTATAAATGTTCTATTAACCAGATATTTTAAAACCCCACACCAACAAGATAAGGATCAAGCCCACAAATAATTCCCACTCTGTCAGTTCCAACTTTCTTATCCTCCTGTGACAAAGTTTCTGACACTTTGAGCTCCTCCTGCCCTCGCTGTGTGTGTTGTGAGGAGTGATGAGGGGGTGGAGCAGGGATATTGGAGGTGGGAAGGGAAAGCTTTGGGTGCTGTTTGATCCCTTGGGATGGGCAGCACTTGGATGGTCTCGGGATTTCTGCTGCTCACAGGGACCCTGAGGTGTGTTAGAAAGTCTCTTTTCCCAGCCCAGTGGTTGAAGAAGGAGTCAGGGCTCTTAGTTTCTCAGTCTCTAGGTTGTTTATTGTTTCTTATGTATAAAATTCTTTCTCCTGTCCTGCCAAGGTCCGTTCAGCAGGTCAGACAAAGGCACACTTATCTTTTTGTACTAAAAACTATGTGTACAATGTTTCCAATTCCTTCCCAATACCTATCACCTATGTCAGACAGTGAGCTTCTACTCTAAACCAGCCTAAAAGTGCCACCATCACAGCAGAAGATGGAGGCCAAGAAGAAGAAGGAGAAAGGCTGGACATGCCCAGGTCCCTCCGTCTTGCCCCCTGAACCCCCATTCTAAAAACCCCAAAAATCTATTTTTCACCCCATGATAAATTCACTATCAATTTACTTAAACTGTCATGGCTTGTAATTCTTCATATAAGGTTGGCAATTGTTTTTTCCAAGGGCTAAATCAAAGGCACAGGGGTCTTGGGCTCTGTGCCAAGATCTGTGAGTCCCCTGACAGGGTTCCAAATCCTCCAGGGTACCCAGAGGAATGTCCTGGGTTCCTACAGGGATGAGCTTTGCTGGTTTCTTAACGAGCCATTTTGCAAATCACATTTAATTTTTGCTGCTTCTCCTTGCATTTCAGTGTGCTTGGGGCTTCTCCTTCCTTTCCCCAGGGAATCAGCATCAGGGAAATGCTTCCTTGTGCTGCAAATCCCGCAGAATTCCCACATGATTTGTTGGAGGAGCCCAGCACTGCTGGGTTTTCTGGGAGGAAGCACCCTGGTACAGCCCCCCTCCCAAACCAGACAGCTCCTGGCTTTCTTTCTGCTGATAATCCCACCAGGACCTTTGTTTCCTGATAAAACTGGATTCCACTGGAGAAACCCAAACACATTAGAGGCTCCATTACATCCTCTGCATCCTTCTTAAAACCTGCCCTGTGTTTCCTGAGCATTAACCAGAGCACATCCCTGCTGGGCTCCTGCATGGCACAGCCACTGCTGATAGCTGAGCAGCTGCCCTGATAACACAGTGACATTTCCAACCTGGCCCTGTTAAAAAGGGGGAAAAGGGAGCTTGTCTTGAGCCAGATAACTCTGAGGTATGAGTGGCATGGTTTGTTTTTGTCAGGAGTGGAGATGGTGCTCTGAGGAATCAGCTCCTGGCTTCTCCATTGGTGTGGAAGCCTCATCAGGCAGGGACCCATGGTATGGAAACTGCGCTGCTTGGTGGGTGTGAAGGAAAGGAGAGAGAGAAAAAATCAGTTTCTTTTGGGTTCCAGGTTTGAATGTTACAGGCTGGAAAGCCAAATGTGTGTTTCCTTTTTGAGACCTGCCTGTCAGGGTGCTGCTGCCAGGGCAGGGAGCTCCAGCCTGCCAGAGATTCCAGGAGTGAGTTTCCTGTGAAGAGGCACATTTGGGTCTCTAGTACAGGAAGGGAGAGAGTGATTCAAACCCTGGGGACGATTTAGGAAGTTTTTGTTGGGGCTGGGTGGGATGATCTGTGAGCCATCATGCTTGGATGAGTAAGTGACCACAGCTGCCTCCAGCTCAGTTTCCCTTTTCTTTGCCTGTTCCAGGGCAGAACTTTGCCCTGTGCATTTTGAAAATATTTTTCCCTTTTTTTTTTTTTTTTTTATTTATTTTTGGTCATTGTGCTGCTGTCCAAGGAACAAGGAGCAGGCTGAGCTCAGGGCTTTGATGGAGAGTTTGTGCTGAAGGGAGGGACGCTCGTGGCTCAGGGGTTGCTCAGGATGAAGGAATTTGGGTTGCTTTCAGTGGCTTCTTTCTCAAGCCACTGAAATCAAACCCAAGCTGCCTTGAGTCACTTGCTCATTTTTTGCTTCATGCTCAGGCTCCAGGTGGTGGCTGAGAGTGATGTGGGGATGAAGACATGGTCACAGCTCATGGCAGGAGCCTGAACATCGAGTTCCTCCTGCATCCCTGAGCTCCTGCTGGGCACCTGGGGGCTGGAAACTGGCCAGGCACTTTGCACAAGCAAACATCTCCACCTGGAGCTGCTGCTCCCTCCACAATGGGCACATTCTGGCAGCTGCTCACCACAGAGGGTCACTGGGAATTAGTTTCCTGCATTTGGGATGTGGGCTAGAGAGGGAAGTCAGTGTCTTCCATTCTGTGGGCTTTCCTGCTTTTTATTTTATTTTATTTTATTTTATTTTATTTTATTTTATTTATTAGTCATTTTTTGTGATTTTTAATTATATTATATATATTAATATTATATAGTATAATATATAATATAATATATATTATATATTATATATTATAAAATATGCTTAATATAATATAATATAATATAATATAATATAATATAATATAATATAATTATAATATGATAAAATGATAGATTAGCCTTCTAAGTACACGGACTCAGATTCATTCCTTCCTTCCAACGTCGAGGCACCTGCAAACACAACATCCTCCCTTGACTGTTTGTTTTTAGGCCTGTTCTGGTGGAGGGGACAGTTACACTGCTGTGAGATAAGCCAGGCTTCAAAGTCTGAGTGGATGTGAGAGTAATTCTGAGCTTAGTGGGGTCAAAGGTGTTTGCATCTGAGCAGGACTGACAGCCTTGTGGTTAAGATTAGGTCTAAGGAGCTTGAAAGTCAGTTTCTAAATGCCAGAGTGATTTGGGCACCTCACTTAATTTCTCATCCATGTCCGGTCTGTAAAATTGGGATGGAAATCCTCTTTTTCCATGCTCATTGTTTATCTCTTGCATTCACTTGTTTCCCAAGATGTCTCAGGCAGAATCATCTTCCTGTTTTATGTCTCAGCTGGGCTTTTGTCCTGGTGCTCCTGATAAAAATGGTGGGAAACTTGGTCAGGCATTGCCTGGGAAGTTCAACCACAAGGTTTTCTGCCACAGAGCTTCCCCAGGACTTGGAAATGCCAGATGTGGGCAATAATGGGGAAAATTGGAGTGTCTCAAATTCAAAATCAGTGCTGATTTTCATTTCACCACTGATTCTTTTAACTTTCCTTTCCTTTCCTTTCCTTTCCTTTCCTTTCCTTTCCTTTCCTTTCCTTTTCCTTTCCTTTCCTTTCTTTCCTTTCCTTTCCTTT
>JBBFKN010000017.1:15411007-15435435 GCA_039654755.1 Calcarius lapponicus
ATACCTGCAGGACAACGTCCAGGGCAGTGCCTGGATAAATCAGATAAAACAAACACTGGAGGTGTGGGATTTGAAGTGGAGAGTTGTGGAGCAAATTCTTCCCCCAAAAAAACCCCAAAGAATTGTCTGTATTGGTTTGAATCAGGTGCTTTTTATGTCAAATTAGGGTTTTTTCTGATTCAGAGGTGTAGTTCTGATGTAGAGATGCTGCAATGGGTCTTTCACCGTTCTATTTCTATAAAGTGTCTAGTCTTATTTGTAAGGCTATATTTTGAAACTTGTTTTTAGTTCTACATCTTTCTTAATAATGTCTGTCTTATTCCATAGCATTTCTGAGTCAGTATTTTTTCTCTCAAGTTTGCATACAGATATATGCTATGTGAGCTTTTTGTTAAACTTTGAGAATTCTCTAAAATCTATTTCCTACATTTATGCATCACTCCAAGCAGGCATTTCACCTTTTCTTTTTGCTTGTTTTGAGCTTTAAACAGCTCAGGCTTTCCAGAGTGAATTAAACCTTTTGTACTTCGGTTCTGCACGTGCTGCAAAGTTCCCTTTGCACTTCCCCAGTCCCAGGAGGTGCAGGGTGTTGAGGAAGACAAGCCCCAAGTTTATGAGAATGTTCAAGTGCTGTTATGTTATTCCCACAAAGCAGCAGCTTCCTCGATGGCACATTGAGATTATTTGGCCAGTCAGGATCTCTTAACTCTGCTCACATCAGTGATTATTTACTTTGAGCTGGCAGTTACAAAAATGCTTTACTTCATTAAACCCTCTTCAGTGGCTTAAATACATTTTGTTTCCAGCAGCTGGGTACATTATGGACATTTCTTTGTCTATGATCTATTGGTGGTAGTTTGGAAGATGTAAACATTTGTGCTATTTGGCAAGATGGTTGTGGAGCCATCTTATAACCTCAATGTTCCTCTTGGCACGAGATTAAAAACTCCTTGCAATCAATGCCCGGGGCTGGATCTCCCAAGATTTCCCTCAGAACTTGCTTGGAGTGTTGGGTAACAATACAGGCTGTGTGTGCTCTTCAAAACCTTTAATGAAAAATTTTTAAAAAAAAGGATTTTTTTTTCTTTTTCTTCTGGTGCTGTTCTGAAGAAGCTCCAAATATAGAACCCAGTTTAACCCCAACAGCAAATAACTGGAGTTATTTGCTAAGGATAATAATGGAATTTTGCTAATTTACTAAGGATAATAATGGATTTTTAAAAGAATCTCTTGGCCATTTTGGCACACTTCAGGAAAACCTTGTGCAGAGATGCCAGGACCAGAACTGATTTATCTCCAGGACAGTGGGTGACACAGAGGAGCTGTTGAGATGCCCCTGGGGACAGCTGAGGAAGATGAATCCATGTTTGGTGCCTCCCTGGCGCTGTTTTGGAGGAGGAAAGCCGCAGGTTTGAGTTTCTGAGGAGGATGTCTCCCACCTCATCTGTGAGGAATGGAGAAGTGCCTGTGGCATCTGCAGTGTAAGGGATCACAATGAGCTAAAATCTCCACATCCCCCCATTTCAGGAGCTCTCAGCACATCCTTCACTTCTCATCAGGGGGTTCCAGTCACCCAAAACCCAAGGGGGAAAAAAGCAAAACCTTATTTCCATTTGGACTCCTTGAATTCCAGTCTCAAGAAAATGCCTTGAAATTGCCACCCCCTCTCTGTCTGCCTGATTAAATAAAATATTGACCTTTTCCAAACACAATATTATCATTCTAAGCATAATATTATCCAGTCCTGTCTGAGATTGTTTCTACAGCTCTTAAAAGGGAGCTCACCTGGCAGCCCGATCAATCGAGATTTGTTATTATATTCTATTTATTATTATTTATATATTGAGTATTATTTTATATGTATTTATATACCTTTATTATTAATAATAATAAATAATAAATGGGGAATTATTATGGAATAATTCCCCATTAACTTCTCTTTCTAGAGAGCATCATTTGCTCAATAGCACTTCTGAATAAAGGGAGGCAAAATGCTGTTCTGCCCCTCTCTTGTTCTCTTTGCCCGCACAGAGTGGTACCACAAGGAGTGCCTCTCTAAATTCACTCTCCACCTCGGAGTAAATCCTTTCTCCATCTCTGAGCAGCTCCAGGACAAGGGGCAGAGAGTGGCACACACAACAGCAAAGCTGTTCCCTGTGCTTAGCATGGGAAAGAAACACAAACTATTATTCTGCTTAGCCTTTTGTGGCTTGCAGATCCTCATAGAAGGCTTGTAATTTTTTCCATGGGTCATAATCAAAGGTGTCTTGGGTCTCTGAGCCCCCTGGCAGGGGTTCTGGCAATCCAGGG
Organism: Calcarius lapponicus; assembly: GCA_039654755.1. Taxonomy (NCBI): domain Eukaryota; kingdom Metazoa; phylum Chordata; class Aves; order Passeriformes; family Fringillidae; genus Calcarius; species Calcarius lapponicus. Next base: position 15,413,318 of record JBBFKN010000017.1, read on the forward strand.
ATGTCCTGAATTCCAGCAGGGGGATGATGCCCAGCCCCTCTTTATTCACTTATGATTATTAGTGATCAGCTGAGCAAAGGGGGGGATCAATAGATGAACTGCAGGGGAAGTTCGTTTATATTCTTCTGTCAATACCAAGGTCATTTTTATAACTAAAAAGGGTCGGGGACAAAAGATGGATGGCTCATGGATGAATTTAACCATCCAATCCATTTACATCCCCACAAACAGCCTGGCTTTATCTGTTAACCAAAACATTGCACTTCACTCCTCAAGATGATTTTTTGCTGGGGTAATAAATAGCTCTGGCTACATTAAGTGATTGTGCAATGTGGGCCCGTGGCAGACAGAATTTAGAGCTGATGACCTTAAACTTCCATTCCACTGCTGTTTTCTCTGGGCTTACAGTGGAGATGTGGCTGCTTTGCACTGCAAAACCACCTTGTGTCCAAAAGTCTCGTGTTTTTATTTAATTTATTTAGCACAACAGTCTGTGCCAGGCAGGTTTCAGGTTGGAGATGAACAAACTGAGTAAATCAGATACAATTTAATCCTTGCAACTTCTGTTTTAACCCTCAGACTGCACACACTACTCAGTGTGAGTAGTGTCTCTTTAATCTTTCCAGAATTCAGTTTTATAATGGAATTCCTCTTCGAGAGAAAGGGACTTGGAGGTAATACCTGCAAGGGTGTTTTAAAATGAAAATCATAATTAATTTAATTTTTTTCCCCCCTCATATGTACTGTTACACATTTCTTTTCTGGGAGAAAGTGAGCTAAATACCAGATTTGGAGGTTTGTATTGTTAATTGGGACTTGCTCTGCTGTCAGGGGTGCACTGGGGGAGTGTTCACAGTGCAAATATTTCATCTCTGCTTCTGGGTCCTTTAAAACCTCATCCACAGAATCCCAGCATGGGTTGGGTTGGGAGGAGCCTTAAATCTCCAATTTTTCCACCCCTATGGGCAGGGACAGCTCCCAGTAGCTCGGATTGCTCAGAGCTTCATCCCTCAACACTTCCAAGGATGGGATAATTCTGATTATTGGTAAAAGCCATTTTTCCCTAATGGTGGTCACAAAGAGCTGGCTTTAAAGATGATGTTGGATTGCTGGGATGGAGAAAAAGAGCAGCCAGAGGTTCCTTAGGAAAGGGAAGGGCATCTCCACCTGGATCCACGGGCCAGGACTGAATGAACCCCATTTGATTTCAGCAAAACTGCCAAACTACCAAGTGAGTTTCTCATGCTCATTAACACTGGACTTTTAGAAGCTGATAAGAATGCAATATAAAATCAAAGAGCCCCTAAAGGCTGTGAGATTATATTTAATACTCTCCTATCACCAGCCCTGAGTGCTTGGCAGGAGGAAGGGTGACATTTCCTAATCAGTCCCCTCTCGTATTTGTCTTGGCTGGAAGTCTCAGTCCTCAGCTCCTTGAAGTCACTGCAAATTCTCTCCATTAGATCCTGTTTGACTTCCTGGTAGCTGCAGTTAACTCCATCCCAATGGCACACAGGAGTTATGTCTTGAAAAATCAGGGATAAAATTGTGATATGTATGGAAATCACAGGTTTGTGCTCTTCCAAATCAGTGATGAAAGTTGCGATATGTATGGAGATCACAGGTTTCTCCAAATCCTTGTTCTTGAACACCCATTTTTCTTCATATAATCTCCCCCCTGGCATTTCCCTGAGTTTGGTCTGTGGGTACAAACACATTCTTTCATACTAAAGGATGATTTGGGATGCTCCTTTCTTTTGAACCTCACTGCCCTGAGTCACCTCTGCAAAGTGCATTTTGCTCTCCTGCGATTCAGAGAACAGGGAGGGTTCCTCTGTAAAGCCATAGAGGACACGAGCAAGTGCAGAGGTGTTCCCTGGCAGCTGCAGTTAACTCCATCCCAATGGCACAGAGGAGTTTTGTCTTGAAAAATCAGTGATAAAAGTTGTGATATGAGTCAAAATCACAGGTTTGTGTTCTTTCTCCAAGTCTTTGTTCTTGAACATCCATTTTTTCTTCATATAATCTCCGCTTGGCATTTTCCTGAGTTTGGTCTGTGGGTACAAAAAATTGTTTCATACTAAAGGATGATTTAGGATGCTCCTTTCTTCTGAGCCTCACTGCCCTGAGTCACCTCTGCAAAGTGCATTTTGCTCTCCTGGGATTCAGAGAACAGAGAGGGTTCCTCTGTAAAGCCATAGAGGACACGAGCAAGTGCAGAGGTGTTCCCTGGCAGCTGCAGTTAACTCCATCCCAATGGCACAGAGGAGTTTTGTCTTGAAAAATCAGTGATAAAAGTTGTGATATGCGTAGAAATCACAGGTTTGTGTTCCTCCTCCAAGTCTTTGTTCCTGAACATCCATTTTTCTCCCCCTGGCATTTCCCTGAGGTTTGGTCTGTGGGTACAAAAAATTATTTCATACTAAAGGATGATTTAGGATGCTCCTTTCTTCTGAACCTCACCGCCCTGGGTCACCTCTGCAAAGTGCATTTTGCTCTCCTGGGATTCAGAGAACAGAGAGGGTTCCATAGAGGACATGAGCAAGTGCAGAGGTGTTCCCTGGCAGCTGCAGTTAACTCCATCCCAATGGCACAGAGGAGTTATGTATGAAAAATCATACAAGGAAAGGAAATCATTAGGAAATCACAGGTTTGTGCTCTTCCAAATCAGTGATAAAAGTTGTGATCTGTATCGAAATCACAGGTTTGTGTTCCTCCTCCAAGCCTTTGTTCCTGAACATCCATTTATCTCCCCCTGGCATTTCCCTGAGGTTTGGTCTGTGGGTACAAAAAATTATTTCATACTAAAGGATGATTTAGGATGCTCCTTTCTTCTGAGCCTCACTGCCCTGAGTCACCTCTGCAAAGTGCATTTTGCTCTCCTGGGATTCACAGAACAGGGAGGGCTCCATGAGCAAGTGCAGAGGTGTTCTCTGCAGCAGATTTCCAGAAATTCTGGGCCGTGGATCCCTCCTAATTCCGCACATTTTTTTTCCTGCAGCACCAGGCTTCCAGCTGAAAAATAAATGGTTATAAAATGGAGTGGCAGGGCTTTGCAGGCTGTTCCTGGGCCACAAACCACAGCTTGGCTGCTCCCCAGTGTTCCCAATTGTGCTGGGGTTGCCCTTAGCACTGAATGGTTTTTATTCTTTCCACTCCTTTCAGCCCATGGTTTGTTCCTTGCCAGTCAGAGCTGTGCTCTTCATCCTCCTTCCCTCAGCAGCAAGTAGAGGAAATTCTTCCCCTCAGAGAAGAGCTTTCCTTCCTTCCCTCTCAATTCCAGGCACATTCACTTCACATTCCCAAGGCAGGATATTGAAAATTTCCTTGAGTTAATAGGGCTCAAAGAAAAAAATGGAAGATTTTGGTAAATTGTTGGCCAGAAAATGTTATAAAACCCCTGTATTTTAACAATAGGGTTGAAAGACTGAATGCTTAAGTGCTGAAATGGTTTTCTGTGGGTTTTTTTTTTCCATATCTGGTTTTCCTGCAGATGCACATCAGTGCTGTGGCTCTGTGGGTTGTTGGTGAGTTTGAATATATATGTTTAAATATATATAATATATATTATATATAGGGTCACGTCTTGGGGTGACCTAATATATTACATATATATATATATATATATATATATATATATATATATATAATTGGAGAAGACCTTCAAATATATATTTAAATATTTATATATATATATATTATATATTATATATATTATATATTATATATATTATATATCTATAATATATATTATAGATATTTTTTATATATATATTGGGTGATATAGATATATCTATATCACCCAATTAGGTCCCACCTTGGGGTGACCTAATTGGAGTCTTCTCAATTAGAGAAAGGATCCCACAGCAAAGATGGGGAGAGGCTGGAGGGACAGGACAGGGCAAATGGCTTCAAACTGCAAGAAGGGAAGTTTAGGTGGGAAATTGGGAAGGAATTTCTGGCTGTGAGGGTGCCCAGAGAAGCTGTGGCTGCCCCTGGATCCCTGGAAGTGTCCAAGGAAGTGTCCAAGGCCAGGTTGGACAGTGGAAAATGTCCCTGCCCATGGCAGGGGGTGGAAAAAAATTATCTTTGAGTCTCCTTCCAAGCCAAACCAGTCTGAGATCGTCTGATAAATGATATAAAATGATAAAGAATCTCTTCCCTGTGGAATACCTGCTGTGGGTTCTGGTGCTCTGAGCCTGGGCTGGGTCCCACATGGTGCTGTGTGCTCCTGGCCTATGGCCAGAAAAGCACTTAGGTGTGGAGACATTCCTGGTTCTGCTCATTTCACTGCTACTTCTTGCCCAAATACGTGACTGGGCCAGGGCCAGCCCACTCAGGATAAAACTTTGAAGGGAATAATTAATGGGGATTACAAAGAGCAAGATTTGTGGGTTAACAATAGCGCTGTCTCCTGAGCTGGGGTGGAAGAGAGGAGCAGGGAGGAGGTGAGGTGTGGGACAGGAGAGGTGCTCCCAGTGCTGTCTGGGTGCTTTACTCTGCTCAGAAATCATGTTCTGGACCTGCTGGGTCCTGCTTGGGGCTGGGGTGAGCTCTGCCAGCTTCCAGGGCTGCTCTGCTGCTCTGATGTGTGTGAGAGCCAGAGCTCCCACAGCCTGTGATTGCCGGGGTGGCCCTCCTGGGTCCTTCCAGCTCAGGATATTCTGTGATTTTCTGACCTGAGACATTTTTTAAAGCCACAAGAGGCTGGCTGGAAGGAGCTGTTTTCTGTGCCTGTGCCCATGCACACAAAGGGCCACCACATCACAGACAAGCAGAATAACTCTGCCATGAGCCCAGCTGTGAACAGCACAAACTGGGCACGGCAGGGCCACAACCTCTGCTTCCACCTGAAGCATTCCTGTGAACCTGTGTGCAAGTCAGAATCACTTGGTTGATTTAAGGCAAAAGAAGAGTTTTTTAGTTCTTTTTCTGAGCCAGCTGTGTGGTGAGGCAGCTCTGAGGTGCTGCAGGTGGCACAGCCCAGGTCCCAGAGCTGGAAGGGATGTCCCCAGCGCCCTGAGCAGTGCCCTGCACCGAGGGCAGGTGCCAGGCAGTGGGTGAAACCACAGAGGGCTCACTCAGCTGTGAGCATCACTGATGCCATCCATGGTGAGCTCAGCTCCTCCTGAAAAATCAGATGATAATAAAGACCAAGTCACTGAAAGCAGTGCTCTTATCTGCCTCCTCACTTCTGTGCAATTACTGGGCAGTCTCTTCTCCTTACAGCTTGGAGCAGACGTGGAAATATCCCTTTAAAATCCAGATTTTAGAGGGATGATGCAGAGGTGCAGCAGGGGCAGGTTCCAGTCTGTCACCCTCAGTTTTCTGGATGCACCATGCCCTGCTGAATGCCTGTTGAAGTTTGGGTTGGAATTTTTTTCCCCCCTAAACGACAATTTATCTGAGCTGGGGGAATGAATGGATAACGTTGCTATTTACATAAGCTCATTGTGATCTGTCTCAGTAATGTAATCAAATTAGGGTTAACTGCAGCTGGAGAATGCCAGCTTGTAAACTGTTTTTCAAAAAGAATCACATGGTGTTCCCTGACATCTTTAGTACACACTCAGGAGGCTCTGTAAAAATTCTAGCACATCCCTAACTGGTGTATCTGGTGCCACCAATTCCTGGTTGCCACCAATTCCTGGTGGGAATTGTCATCAATTGCTGGGTGCCACCAATTCCTGGAGGGAATTGCCACCAATTGCTGGGTGCCACCAATTCCTGGTGGGAATTGCCACCAATTTCTGGTTGCCACCAATTCCTGGAGGGAATTGCCACCAATTTCTGGTTGCCACCAATTCCTGGTGGGAATTGCCACCAATTTCTGGTTGCCACCAATTCCTGGTGGGAATTGCCACCAATTTCTGGGTGCCAATTCAATTCCTGGTGGGAATTGCCACCAATTTCTGGGTGCCAATTCAATTCCTGGTGGGAATTGCCACCAATTGCTGGGTGCCACCAACTCCCTGAGCCCAGGCAAGGAAAGAAAAGCAGAGAAATCCCCCTCCAGCCCAGGCCCAAGGCTCTCTTGACGCGGCTGCTGCTGACATGTTGTCTTTCCCCTGGCTAAAATCAACAGATCAGTTGATAGAAAAAGCATGTGGTGTAAATTCTGAGCACATTCAGGAACATCTGTGCTAAGAGCAGGAGCGCAGCCGCTGCGCACATCCAGCTCTATATTTAGTCTTGAGTCATTTGCATGAGATGAAGCCCAGACTGGGCTAAATTTACCCAATTAAATTTAACCTAAATTTTAAATTTACCCCAAAATTACCCAATGAGCAGATTTTCAAAAGGTATCTTGTTATTCTTCTCAATAAACATCACATCTGGGGCTTGCTTTGCCTGGTTCTGCCTCTCCCCTCTAAGCAGGAGGTGCTGTGGCCACCTTGGTGTTGCTTTACCCCTTTCCCATGCGCCATGGAGGGTGGAATTTTGGGATGGGCTGTGCTCCAGGGCACCTGGTGTGGCTGCTGGGTTGCTGCCTGGTCACACAGGTGTTTATTCCACACTGGGAATGCAGCAGGACAATTCTGAGCTTCCCTCCAGCTCCCAGGAAGGTTTCTGAAGGTTCATTCAGAGCCCTGGCAGTGGCTGGGCAAGGGGAGGTTTGGAATTCTGCCCTCTGCTCCTCCACCCACACCCCACATGGATGGTGCCAACACCATCCCAAGCTGTCATCCCAGAGCTGGAGTGGGAAAATGGGACATTCAGGACATTGGGATGTGTCCAAGCCAATGCAGATGGTCTGTGGTAGAGCTCGGCCCACAAGAACACCTTGGACATTTTATTTTTTTTTAATCAGGTGTAAAGAAAGGATGAAATATTTAACCTAAACCAGTTCCTACTCTCCCACTACTTCTAAAATGCCTTTTCACCCATAGAATCACAGAACTGGTAAAGTTGGAAAAGACCTTTAAGGTCATCCAAGGCGGTGCAGCACCACCAACATATTCACCACTAATTGTCCATGTTCTGATTGGTTGTGTGTGAAGATGGTTCCATCAAAATTAAAATTCTTTGTGATATTGAGGGGTTCTTCCCCCAAAAGTTCTGTAGTAGGTGGGAACTCAAATGAGATTTCACAAATACCAAAACTCAGCCATTTTCAAATACTCCAAACGAGCAGCAAGATCCCACAGAGGATTTTCTGCAAGATCACCGTTTTTGAACATGAATGAAATATTTTCACCGAAATTCTGTTCTCTAAGAACTTTGAAATTCAGGATCTGCTATTTTGAATTGAAAATGGGGAAAAAAAAAATATTTCAGAGGAGGAACTTGCCCCTTGAGCCCAGCTCTGTCCAAACCAACAAAAGGAAGCTTGTGTTGGCATCTCCATTCCGACTCAGGAATTCCTGACTCTTAAGCCTGTTTATACAGGGCTCCACCACAGCCCAATTTGCACTTCACTGGAGTTTTCTTTCCCCTCCACGTTTATGGTGCTGCTGGATGGGGGGGGATTACCCACTCTGACTGCACACACTTCTCTGATTGTCTCCAAAAGATTTTTGCAATGATAATTACAGGGAGGTGTCTTCATTTGGAGGCAGCTTGGTCCCCGTGGATGTTTGTGGATGTTTTGGGGTCGTTTTGCATTTCTGTTTCAGCTCTGAAAGTCTCATAGCCCAATTCTCCAAAGTTTTTGGGGATTGCTGGTTCCTGGTGAGCACGGAGCAGTCAGCATTCCCTGGAAGCTTGGTGACATCTAGGACAGGCAGGATGGATGTTTAACTCCAGTCATGTCAGGGTGTTCCAGGCTAGGAACACAGAATTTTATGGCTCTGGGATTTGCCTCTTGATCCTATTTGCTCTCAGCTACTTTGGAAACCGCAGTTTCAACGTCCATTAGAGCTGGTGTAAAGCAAGGAATGGTTTGGGGCTCTTCCCATGGAAACACAGCCCCTTGTTAGTGCAGCTGAGCTGGAGATTTGGCAATGGGTTGGAAATTTGTAAATCAGTCGAGCTCACCTGGGCACGGCCAAAGCAGGGCTGGAGCTTTGTGCCAAACCCTCAGCTGCTAAAATGCAGTGGAGCCTCTCCTCTCCTCTCCTCTCCTCTCCTCTCCTCTCCTCTCCTCTCCTCTCCTCTCCTCTCCTCTCCTCTCCTCTCCTCTCCTCTCCTCTCCTCTCCTCTCCTCTCCTCTCCTCTCCTCTCCTCTCCTCTCCTCTCCTCTCCTCTCCTCTCCTCTCCTCTCCTCTCCTCTCCTCTCCTCTCCTCTCCTCTCCTCTCCTCTCCTCTCCTCTCCTCTCCTCTCCTTCCATCTCCTCTCCTGAACGTCCCTGAACTTCTCTCCTTGAACTTCCCTAAAGTTCCCTGAACTTCCCTAAAGTTCCCTGAACTTCCCTGAACTTTTCTTCCCTGAACTTCCCTGAACTTTTCTTCCCTGAACTTCCCTGAACTTCCCTAAAGTTCCCTGAACTTCCCTGAGCTTCCCTGAATTTCACTTCCCTGAACTTCCCCATTTGAACCTGCATTTCCTTCCACATCCATCTCTCTTCCTGGAGGTTTTTCCTGCTCTTTGGCAGCCAAACCACCTCCTAGAAGCCCCCGAGCACCCTGAGCACCCCAGTCCTTGGGTGTCCTTGGGTGTCTGTCTGTCCTCAGCGCCCCCAGCTGCCCCCAGGGCTCCGGGAGCCGCTGGAATTCCCGGCTGGATCGGGTCCCTGTTTACCCTGGAGGGGGATGCAGGGGGATGCAGGGCTGAGGCACTTGACCTCCCTGAATGCCTGCTGACCTGGCGCTAATCTGAGATGGAGCACAGCAGCGATTTAATGACTTGTTCCACCACACCTCGGCTGGAGGGGGAATTAAAGAGCACTGGGGGGGGCCTGAGCATCCCAGGATCTGCTCCAGAGGGACTCAGTCCTGGAACAGAATTGAGAATTGGATCCTGTAGGTGCCTGTTCCCTTGGTGCCCAGGTTGTCCACACCCATCCTTGTCTGCCAAAGCTAAAGGAATTATTCACAGAAGTGACAGAAAACTTTAATATATATATATATTTATTATTTTAATACACATAACTCAACTATGCAAATATTATCACTGCACTGTTATATTTAGTATATTCAGCAGGACTAGCTCCTTAAGTCAATAGACAAAAAACGTGGTCACATTCCACTAATCAGTGTGCCAGAGACAGTTTACTTTGCCAAAGATGTACGCAACAAAACAAAAATATGTAAAATAAATAAATAAAAAGGTTTCTATTTTGGTTTTGTTTTTGTTTGTTTGGGTTTTGCTTGGTTTTGTTTGTTGTTTTATAGATAGATATTATTATAATTAATTATAATATAATTATAAATTATTAATTATAATAATTTAGCAATTATAATTTATAATTATATTATTATTTTGGAGGGTTTTCAGCAGAACTTTAATTTAGATTTTTTATCTAGATATATATATATAAAATAAATTACAGTTCTGCTGAAAACCCTCCATCAAACGCCCCCAACACCTGGGTGCAGTTGTGAGTTTTGGCCATTATTATCAATAACATAATATTTATTCATTCTCCCCCTCATCATCATAACAGCAACATGAATCTCTATTATTTTATAGCATTCTTAGCTGCAACACAACTGAATTTTGTTTCTATTCTGTTTTTTCCTTAGCAAATACTGACTGATCCCGAGGTGACCTCCCAGGAGGGCAATATAAAAAAGGTAGGACATGGCTCGGTCTTCCGGGAGTTGTTTTATTCCCTGGCTTGAAAATGCACCTGGAGATTTTCCCTCACTTTTGAACCGAGGTGTTGATGGCAATAAGGTCGTAAAAGTTTTCCAGTGTTTGCTGTTGCTTTTTTGGATTAAGTGTTGTGGTTCTGTTGGCGTATTTTCCTGTCTTTTTGTGATTCCAGTCATTATGAAAGAGAAAATAATAGTTTGAGGTGTTCCTTGATTCAGCTACAACACAAACAGCTGCCGGGCCAAAGTGAAAAACCTCATTTGCCTCTTTTCCAGTAAAAGAAAATGTTGGTCCTTTGTTAGAAGTGCTAAATTTTTGGAGGTCACTTCAGCATCAAATGTGGCTGATGTGAAGTCCAAGGGAAAAGGAATAAGTCTGTGAGAGGATAAAATTCAGCCCATGTGATGCATTAGTGGTGCTTCTCATCGCATTGTGGGGCTCCAGCTGGAGCAGAGAAAATGTGTTCCGCACGCAGCCCAGCTGCACTGGGCCCCACTGGACCTCAGCATGACGTATTTGGGTGGCCAGGCTGCTGTTTGGGTTGGGGTTGCCCTCAGAAGCACTGAAATGAGGTTCTGTTCCATGTGGATATTGGTTAACAGCTTTGCTGATTAAAGCTTCGCAAGTCGGGTTTGATTAGAGCCTCTCAATGGCTGCAGTTTGTGTGTCCTCTCTGAAATAAGGAGCTGGTTGTGACTCCTTTTATGTGCAGCTGTCTTGTAAAGGATGTTCACGGTCCTGTTTGTGAGAGTTTTGGGAGTGGGAAATTGTGGTGGTGTTCACAGGGGTCCGAGGATGAGGGAAGGGATGAGGATCTGACTCCGTGTTTCAGAAGGCTTGATTTATTATTTTATTATATATATTATATTAAAACTATACTAAAAGAATAGAAGAAAGGATTTCATCAGAAGGCTAGCTAAGGATAGAAAAAGAAAGAATGATAACAAAGGTTTGTGGCTCAGAGAGTCTGAGCCAGCTGGGCTGTGATTGACCATTAATTAGAAACATCCACATGAGACCAATCACAGCTCCACCTGTTGCATTCCACAGCAGCAGATAACCATTGTTTACATTTTGTTCCTGAGGCCTCTCAGCTTCTCAGGAGAAAAAAAATCCCAAGGAAAGGATTTTTCATAAAATGTGTCTGTGACAGGAAATCTCTGAGGCTGGCCCTTTGCTGCACATCCTTCAGGCCTTGCTGCCTCTCCACTCTTGAAACTAAAAGGAATCCCTTGCTTCCCTCTGCCAAAGAGAATGAAGCACAATCCTTGCCAGGCTCCAGAGCCAGGCTGGGAAAAGGGATTCAGACACATGTCCAGTATGGCCTGTTCTATTCTTACCACGTTAAAAATATAAAAAAAAAAATCAGGTTTTATTTCCAAGACTCAGAGGAAACATCCTCTGAGTGCCCCAGGGACCTGTGGCTGAACTTTTTACCTTGGGCACCCCCATAACTCATGGGGTGTCTGTCCCTGCCTCTGTGGGATCCCTTTGTCTGGACAGACGTGGTGACAAGGTGGCAGGTCCTCATTATGCCCACGCAGCTCCCACAAGGATGGAGGGGATTCTCCAAGGCTCAGCTAATTCTTATTCAGTCTTTAATCATGATATCACAAATGAACTCTCTCCATCCCCACCTCTGTTATCTGCAGCACCCCAAAGAGAGCAGGAGTTGTGTGAAGCAGGGAACCACGAGTCTGGCAGTTTTATATGTTCCATCCATGGCTTTGTGTTTAAACTTTGTGCTTTTATTTCAAGGGGGATCGTTACAAAAACCGCAGGTCTTTGAAAAACGCCATGTCCTTAAATATTTCCCCGTGCAGCAGGTATAAAACTGGACAATTGTGATATTTGACAAGGGGGGAAGGCCTGGCCTTCCACTTGTGTCTTTTAAATGCATTGTAGAGAAGCACTAGTGGGAGTTTATGAGGTGATAAATTTATTGAAGGATGGGCAGTAGGGTTTTACAGCTGGGGTAAAGGAGGTCAGAGCAGTAAGGTAAAGAGTTCAAGTCTAAACTTTATGGCTTGTGAAAAGACTACTGTGAGACAGCTTTTCAGTCAGGAGAAAATGAAAACTAAAGAATGAGAAATCACTCTGGACAATTTTTGTAGGATCTCTCAATTGTTTGGAAGTAGCACTCCAGCATTTGGCTCCAGTGGCACAAAACCCTCTCGGGAGCAGATTTCCTTTTCCAGCCTCTCTAAATCATTCAGTTGTCATATCCCTGAAGACACAATGGTTGAGATTTGACTTCAATTTATTCCTATTCCTTCAGAGATGAGTTGGTGGTGAGAAGGTGACTGAAGACAAATGTACCTGGAGTGGGTGGCCTGATTTAAACTGGGAGAGGAGGAAAGAGACCATAATTTCAGTGACTCTTTTGACTGCTGCATCCCAGGTTCAGAATTGGGCACTAACAAGGACTAGAAAGAGCAAAAAAAAAAACCAAAATGCATAGAAAAACCTGTAAAACCAGGAAAAAGCAAGGAAGGGGCAGTGATGGCAGGGAGAGGTGTAGGGAGATGCGCATGAAGCAACCTCTGCTTAAAACTGACCCCAGAACTATCTCTGCTCTTAAGCTCCCAGAGAAAAACCTCTCTTTTAGATAACTTTAATGAACTGAAAGGCAGGGAAAAGTCTGTGGCACAACAGAGCCTGTTTTGTAGTAGAATAAAACAGGGATTTTTTTGGCTTGGAGCACAAAGAATTAGTATTTCTCACCGTATCCAGTATTTTTCAGTTCATGTTACTGTTATTTCTGCTGGGACCACTAACACCACAAAGCTGATTTCTTTGTTAGTGGTTGTCTGACAGGACTAATTCAACGTCATTGAAGGACCCATACTCAGGATTGTTTTTTATGTCTGTGCTGCTCCATGGATTGAAAAGTGGTGTATACACAACGAGCTTTCCTTGTATCACCTTTGCTGGCTGATATTTAGTTTAATTTAGACAAATATACACGAGCTCCTCATCTTGTTTGTTTAATTTTAAATCATCAGTGCTGGAAGCAATATTAAAACAGGAAAGTCACTTATTTTAGTTATTTTAATGACCTGAATGAGGACACTCAGAGATAAAAGTACGAGTAATACCTGGGGGTTTATTGTCCCCTGCTCCCAAATGTCTTTTTCCCAGCCCGTATCCCTGCACTCTGTTTATTTTGCTTAGAAAGCAGCTCAGTGTCCTCTCCCTCTGAATTTTCCAAGCATTTAATAAACTGAGCAAACACCTTGTTGTCATTGTCACCGTCCCCATTTTCATTTCCCTTTAACTTTGAGCTAAAAGATTTCCGCTTCCTCCAGCAAGGCCTGTGCCCATTACACACCACATTTTTTTTCATTTTTTTTCCCCCCCGAGCAGATGCATTTCTCTCCCTTCCAAGGGTCACTTTGGATGAGGGTTCCAGAATGCTGGGGATGGATTCTGTGTGTGTGCAGAGCTCCCGGCCAGCCTCCCCGCGGCTGGGCTGTTTTTCTGACCGTGGTGACAAGGGACCTCAGGGACTTCTCTCTTCAGTAGACTCTCTATTTAGTTTCTGTTTACTTAGAGGGAATAGCCTGAGGGGCTACTGGAGAGAAAACATCTGTGGGAGATAATCTATAGAGTTATCTATCTATCACTCTTGTCGACCCTGTCTCCCCTGAGAGCAAGCTGAGAGACTTGTAATAAAAAGGCATCGCTGAAGAGGCTTTAGGGACAAATAAAGAGACATGTTAAGGGCCAGCTGAAAAAGGATAGAAGACATTATTAAAGCTCAATAGCCGTCTTATCAAAATCCAATAGGATAGGCATTTGGCAAAAGGCTTTAAATTTATTCTTTGACTTTCTGGAGAGCTTGAATTTATCCATTAACAAGAATGTGCTGCACGGGGAGCGGGAGATGCTATCGGCTTCAAAAGGGTTGGATTCAATCTGGTATTGTGCAAAACACAACAAAAACTGAAGACAAAACCAATTTTCCCCCCTCCTCTGGCTGGCCTCATTCCTACATTGCCAAATATTAGAAGCTGTAAATATAATGCTGATGAGGCTGTGGAGTAAAAGCAATTTAAGCAGCGCGGTTACTCTGCGCTCGCAAATCACACGGATTTCTTTTTAAAAATAAAGTGAATTTTAGAAAACTGAGTGTGACCAGAAATTTTGGCCTTTTAAAAAAGCATCGTGTAGCAAACAAGAAACCCAGGTATAAGGAAATCTTTGAGCTCTAAAGCAAAAGCAAAACCCCAACGAGCGTTTTGCCGCCGCAGACGCGGAGAGCGGGATGGGGCCATAAATCTCCCCGGGTTTATTATTATATCCAAAATGCTACAGGTCACAGGAACCATCTGATACTTCAGGAGCACATTGTTCACACGGGGGATGATTGATTGATAATTATGATAATTTGCCAAATGATTATTTGGGTATTATGGCCGCGGCCCGTCCCGCCGGGTCGCTGTGAAGACATTTTCTATTTCGCGGGGCCGTCAGGAATGGCCCCTGGCAAGGAGGGATGTGGAGAGGTCTGGCCGGGCTCTCCCGGTGGGATCTGGGGGCTGATGAATGATGACCCAGAGGAGTAAGAAATCAGACTTCAATAAGCACTCAGGAAGGTAGTTAGGGAAGAGCAAGGGAGCTGCTCGCTGTCTTTTGCGCAGCAATTACTGGGCAGGACAAACCCCCCCAGGCCTAAGCCTTGTGAGAGCCAACTGCAGGTTTGAAATGTTGCAAAGTGCAGATTTGAACCCGAATTTGCAAGTTTTCAAATTGCAGGTTTGAACTTGCATGTGAAATGTTGCGAATTGCAGATTTGAACTTGGATCTGCAATTTTCGAATTGCAGATTTTAAAATTGCAGATTTGCAATGTTTCAAATTGCAGATTTGAACCTGCATTTAAAATGTTTCAAATTGCAGATTTGAACCTAGATCTGCAATTTCTCAAAGTGCAGATTTGAACCCGAATTTGCAAGTTTTCAAATTGCAGATTTGAACTTGTATTTGAAATGTTGCAAATTGCAGATTTGAACCTGGATCTGCAATTTCTCAAAGTGCAGATTTGAACCCAGATTTGAAATGCTTCAAAGTGCAGATTTGAACTCGGATTTGAATGTTTCCGAGTGCAGATTTGAACCTGGATCTGCAATTTCTCATATTGCAGATTTGAACCCGGATTTGAAATGTTTCAAACTGCAGATTTGAATCTGGACTTGTAATTTCTCAAATTGCAGATCTGAACCCAGCCTGCTCCGAGTTGCTGCCTTTGCAGCACAAATTGCATTTCTGCACTCAACAGGGATATATTATCATATTATCCCCAGCTCATGGAAGATGTTCTCAAACCCTCAGGGAGGATTTCCCACAGGTTTTGCTGAGTTTTCTTCACTTTTCTGTGTATTGAAGAGTCCCCCCCCCCCCCCCCTAATTTGTGCACAATTCTCATCCAGGCTGAGAATTGACACAGAATTGGGGGTTAAAGATGCTCCACAACCCCGTGGGAGGGGGCCACAATCCCAGATTTGGGAGCTAAAGCCCCATTTCTCCAGGGCTGCTGCTTCACAGTTACTACTTTAAAAAAAGAGCTTTAATTTGCTTGTTTTATAGGTTGTATCTTTATGAAATAAAGGTATATTTAGCAGCCACAAACACAGGCAGCTTTGAGTTGATTTTTATAATCTTTTCCTGAATAGACTTGCGTCATTCCAATAAGCCCTGGACAAAAGAGTGGACAGTTGTCTGAGGGTCTTTTTTATAACATTTCTCTCTTTCTATTGTTAGAGAGCTGCTAATAAAAGAACCAGGAGTCCATTAATTCAGTGAATGAACATATAGTAAAGTCAGTTCCCTCTTGAGAACAATAATGTTGCGGTCAGCTTAGGTTTCCATGGAAACTAAGTACTTCTAAGAAGTTTGCATCCTTGATTTTGCTGAAATGAAGCATGTAAAGTAAAAAAAAAAAAAAAAAAATAAAAAAGTGTAAGGCTGGCACAGAAAAGTCAGCAAAGAAAGTGATGGTTAAATTATTTTGCAGGAATAACACTGTGTGTTGAATTTCTGTGATACAGATGTTTGGGCTGGGTTGTTCAGTGAGTGTGGGTATGAGAAATGGCTCCATGAAGGGATCTCGGGGGGGTTTTGAGCCCATAAATCAGGCCAAGTTAAGAGGAGTGGTTAAGGTTGCTCTCTCCATACGAGGCAGAGCAGGGGCTGTCCCAGGGCTCCCACACCTGCAGGCAGGCTGTGAAGAGGTTATGGCAATTTCCCATTTCTCCCTGGCAAATAATGTGGGCTTTGGGCAGGGTGTGAGCACCTCACAGTTCTAAATAGGATCTTTTTGTGAGTTAAGCTGGTTCTTCTCCTCCTCCATCCTCCAAACCCCAGAGCTGTGATGCTGAGCTGTTCCCGAGCACTGATTTATAACCTGTGTCTGATTCCCCTGCATTGCTGGGGCTCAGGAGGTGTCCAGAACCTGCTGCTGAGCTGCTCCCACACATGGCTCAGGTGGCACAGCAGCATCCCCTCAGGTGAAAGTGCCCCTGAACTCCAGGCACGTTTAGGAGAGGCCACCTTGTCATTTTGATGCATCCCAAGCACAGACACACACAGACTTTGGCTGGGTTTGAGTCAGAAACGGCATCTCTGTGGGGGTGAGGAGACAGCTGGCCGCTGCCTTGGCAAAATAAATGATTTAAAATCCTTCCCTGGGAGGGTGGGATGGAGCAGGGTGCCCAGAGCAGCTGTGGGTGCCCCTGGATCCCTGGCAGTGCCCAAGGCCAGGCTGGATGGGGCTTGGAGCAGCCTGGGATGGTGGAAGGTGCTTCTGCCCATGGAATGGGGCGGGATGGGATGAGCTTTAAGGTCCAACCCAAACCGATCCACGGTTCTGTGATTAGGACACAAAGGAGACTCATTAAGACAGTCTGGCTGAGTAATCAGTTATGCTAATAACACACACAAATCCAAGATTCCTAAACTTTTTTATAACCAAGAGTTTCCTAAATAATGTGAAACCCTCACGCGCTGCTCCTTCTGCTTGGGGTTTGTGGGAACGATCACACATTTAACAGTTTGATCACAAATTAACAGTTTCAACACAAATTAAGAGCTTCAACACAAATTAAGATTTTGAACACAAGTTAAGAGTTTGATCACAAATTAACAGTTTCAACACAAATGAAGACTTTGAAAACATATTAAGAGTTTGAACACAACAGTTTGAACACAAATGAAGAGTTTGATCACAAATTAACATTTTTAACACTTCTCTCCCAATCCTCCTTTTCTCTCTCTGTCTATAAAATTCATTTCAGTGCTCCCCTGCTAAAAGCCACGTGCACTATCACACATGAAATACCAACACAAGGTTGCTGTTTACCCACTCCCATTTTTCAATTGTTTGCATCAGGAGCCCAGGCTGCTTTTCCCTGCTCACCAAAGTGAGGGGATGGCATTACCACTCCTTGTTGAACACCAATTAAGAGTTTCAACACAAGAGTTTGACCACAAATTAAGAGTTTGAACACAAATTAACAGTTTGATCACAAGTTAAGAGTTTGAACACAAATTAAGAGTTTGAACACAAGCTATGAGTTTGAACACTAATTAAGAGTTTGAACAGAAATTATGAATTTGAACATAAGTTAAAATTTGACCGCAAATTAACATTTTTAACACTTCTCTCCCAATCCTCCTTTTCTCTCTGTGTCTATAAAACTCATTTTATATCTAAAATATATAAAACTCAGTGCTCCCCTGCTAAAAGCCACGTGCACCATCACACACGGAACGCCAACACTCCACGTTGCTGTTTTTAATTGTTTGCACCAGGCTCCTTTTCCCTGCTCACAAAAGCGAGGAGCTGGCATTTCCAGCCCTCCAGTGAAACAATATTCGGGATGATTAGGAGGCATTACAGCCCCAGCTCAGCTGGAAAATGCCAGAATGCCCCAGAGATCCCCATGAATCTGCTGCCAGCCGGCCCCTGTCAGAGCTGAAGGCAGCACTGTCTGGAGCCCAAAATCAACTTCAGGAAGGTCATGTGAAAGAAAATCCTCAGTCATCAGGAAGCCCTTGGCCCCGTGGCCTTTCTGACATTTTCTGACAAACCTTAAATCACCAGAGTAGACAAAACATCACAAATTTTGGAATGATAGCCTGTGGGATTTGGGGGATGTGTGGTAACTTGGAAGGTAACACACACACACACACACAGAGCCCCCTCCCCTCCCTCTGCTCTGCAATTCCTCCTGGGATGCTGAGCTGAGTGTGCCACGAGGGTCGGGCTGGAATCAGCTCCTGGAATCAGCTCGGGATGCAGAACCACCCCTGGGCCAGCCCCAGGTTTTGCTGTGGAACAGGGAAAAATCCTCGGGGTGGGAGGTGGGAGGGATCTCTCCCAGGGCAGGCTCCTGTTCCAGTGGGGAATTTGGAATTGGGTTTTTTTGTGTAGTTCCATGCCTTATGGTGTGGTTCCCAGGACAGGTCCCTGTTCCAGTGGGGAATTTGGAATTGGTTTTTTATTGTGTGGTTCTTAGGACAGGCTCCTGTTCCACTGGAGATTCTAGAATTGGGTTTTATTGCGTGATTCCCAGGACAGGTTCCTGTTCCAGTGGGGAATTTGGAATTGGGTTTTATTGCGCGGTTCCCAGGACAAGCTCCTGTTCTACTGGGGTTATTGTGTGATTCCATGCTTTATTGTGTGGTTCCCAGGACAGGTTCCTGTTCCAGTGGGGAGTCTGGAATTGGGTTTTATTGTGTGATTCCCAGGATAGGTCCCTTTTCCAGTGAGGATTCTGGAATTGGGTTTTTTTGTGTGGTTCTCAGGACAGGCTCCTGTTCTACTGGGGAATTGGGTTTTATTCTGTGGTTCCCAGGACAGGCTCCTGTTCCACTAGAGATTCTAGAATTGGGTTTTCTTGTGTAATTCCCAAGACAGGTTCCTGTTCCAGTGAGAATTCTGGAATTGGGTTTTATTGTGTGGTTCCATACCTTATTTTGTGGTTCCATTCCTTATTGTGTGGTTCCCAGGACAGGTTCCTGTTCCAGTGGGGAATTTGCAATTGTTTTTTGTTGGGTTTTTTTGTTTGGTTTTTTTGTTTGGTTTTGGGTTTTTTTTTTTTTTTTTTTTTTTTTTTTTTTTTTGGTGTGTTGTTCCCAGGAAAGGCTCCTGTTCCACTGAGGAATTTGGATTTATTTTTCTTTTGTGTGTGTGATTCCCAGGACAGGCTCCTGTTTCAGCAGGGAATCTGGAATTGGTTTTTTTTTTTGTGTGGTTCCACACCTTAGAGAAGGCAGATGGTTCCATGACGGTCCCCTGGGATGCTGAGGGTTGTGCAGGACTGGGTTAATCCCATTGGAAGGAGAATTTGGGTCAGGCAGGAGCTTCTTGGTACTCCCTGGATAAGCAGGAAAACCTGGTCAGCACCTGGGGAGGGAGGAAAGGGGAGGGTGGGGGTGAGAAGCACCCAACCAAGTTTATTTTTCACAGGACGGTTTGGGGAGAAAAATAAAGAGAAGTAAGAGAAGTAATCACCAGAAGTCGCTGGTAATCAGCAGAAACTGAACTCTGTGATGTTCAGTTTCCCTCTGGAAATTTCAGCTCTGAAAACATGTATATAAATATATATTAAAATACAGATATTATAATAATAATAGCAGCAGGAGGAGTCTAAATTAAGTGCTTAAATCCCTTCTTGGCTAACCCAAGCAATTCATTGTTTTTATTACTTTTTTCCCCTCCTCATTTTTGACTGTAACTCAGAATATAGACCAGAAATACCAAAAGCTGTGGAATAGATTAGAAACTAATTTATAAACTTCAGAGGGAATTTTCCTCCTGCTTAATGTGACCTTATAAGTAACTGAAATTAAGAAATCTTCTGTCATCTGGAGGCATCCCCTCTCCTAATCTTCTGGAGTTAGCTGATTATTTTAGGGATTTGTTGCCATGAATTCTGGCCTTGGGGAGGGGAGGTGAATTTGCTGCCCAGCATTTTTCCAGCTCATTAATAACTGCTGCAGAGATAGTTCTGCACTGCTGCTGTCAGGACATCTCAGCCCCTGCTTGGTGCAAGAATTCCTTCTGTTCCAGAAGAATAAATTGCAACTCCTAAAGGGATTGCTTCTCTGAGTTTCCACTGGAATTTCAGCTTCAGCTCCTCTGCCCCAGAATGTTGGTTCTTCCTCACAGAAAGTCTGGGAAAACTCTGGAAATGTGTATCAGTGCTGCTGCTGCCTCAAGGTAGTTTTTAGGACAGTGATGAATTCCTCTTTCCTGAAATATTCAATTTAAAAATGAGTCAAGAGGAATCTTAATTTTTTCAATGTTTGCCCTTCCAATTACTAATATTTATGTGTAAAACCAGGAAAGTCTTGACTTTCATTGTTCATCTCTTCCCTAAATACCTGCTTCAGTTTTTTCCCTCTTTCTTCAGTGCTGCCCAGAAAGAAGCTGGACTTTTCTCCTGGTAATCTTGGCCAATCCAAGCAGTCTCTTTCTCAGCTCCAGCTGCCATGAAATAGAGATTAATCATTTCCTGGCCATGGGAATCTTAAAATAGGTGAATCCTGGAAAATATCTGTGCTGGGGCTGGGTTTCCCTTGTAAATTCACCCCAGGAAATCACCCTCAACTGGTCGCTCAGCTCTGTCTGGGTTTGGGATGCTCCTTACTCTGACCTCATCCCTTTTTCCTGCCTGGCTGTCTCTTCTTCCCCTCAATTCCTGTTGGGAGCAGAGGAATCCTGGAGGGTTCTTATTGTATTTGGAGGGATCTTTGCAGCAGGGAGGAATGATGAATCTGACTCCATGTTCTCAGAAGGCTAATTTATTATTTAATGATACTATATTATATGAAAGAATACTAAACCATACTAAAGAATACAGAAAGCTAAATAATACAGCTAAATAATACTAATTAATACAAAAAGGATACTTACAGAAGACTAAAAATGAAAACTCCTGACTCTTTCCAGAGTCCTGACACAGCTTAGACCCAATTGGCCAATGAGTGAAAACAACCCACAGCAGAACCCAATGAAACAATCACCTGTGGGTAAACAATCTCCAAAACACATTCCAAAGCAGCAAAACACAGGAGAAGCAAATGAGATAAGAATTGTTTTCCTTTTCTCTGAGGCCTCTCAGCTTCCCAGGAGACAAATCCTGGGCAAAGGGATTTTTCAGACCATGTGAATGCCACAGGTTATTCTCCTGCTTTCCAGCAATGCCAAGCAGGGAGGATGTGCAATTTTTCCTAAGGAGGTTGTGCTGTCCCTGAGTGAGATCCTTCCTCTCAGGCTCTGTGTCTGCTGATGACTCCAACATGTCCTCGAGCTCCAGCAGCAATTTATTCCTGGCAGTTTGGATTTGCCAGCCCTTTTGCCAAGAAAAACTTGGGACTGGGAGGGTGTCCCACCCTCCATTCCAGCTCTGCTGCTCGCCATGTGCTCTTTTGCTCTTTCCTGCAAAGCCCAGAGCATCCCCTGCAAAACCTGAGTAAAAACTGGGCACTCCTGGAGTAGGAAATGTGGGATTTAAATCAGGTTTCTTTTTCCAAGGCATTGCTATTTCAGAGATATAGATACCAATAACATAGATAGATATAGATAGATATAGATATAGATATAGATATAGATATAGATATAGATAATATAGAAGAAGAAAAGAAGAAGAAGATGAAGAGGACGAAAAAGAAGAGGAAGAGGAAGAAGAAGAAGAAGAGGAAGAAGAAGAAGAAGAAGAAGAAGAAGAAGAAGAAGAAGAAGAAGAAGAAGAAGAAGAAAGCTGCTGACCATCTCATTTCAGAGGTCTGCTGCCATAAAACAGCAAAGTGTAGTGACACAGAAGTCCTTTAAATAAATGAATTCAATCTGATTTTGTGCTTGTAGAGGAAATTTTCTTGAAGATAAGCAGATGTCTTTTAAATAAATAAGTTCTATCTGATTTTGTGCTTGTAGAGGAAAATTTCTTGAAGGTAACATCATACTGTAAAAGAAGCAGTTGAAATTCATATTCTGCATTTAGGGTCACTCACAGAATGGGACCAGCAGGAACCAGCCCAGGAGCAAGGTTTGGGCTGGATGCTGAGAAAAACGAGCCCCTGGAACAGCTGAGAGCTGAGCAGGCTCTCTGGGGAGGAGATAAAATACCTGTCCCTGCAGAGAGGTTCACACAAATACCTGCCAGGCCAGCCTGGATCTCCACAATCCTGCATGAGAATGAGGGCCAGCGGCATCACTCGGGTTTTCATGGAGCTCCTGGGTTTATCTTGTTCATCTGTGACAAAGGGAGGCAGCAGCCCCAGTGTCCTTTCATTCCGCACGTGTGCGGCCCCTGCACACGGGGAAAATGTGAGCTGGGGGCACTGAAAGCTTTTCTTCTCTTTTTAGGCCCTTTTTTGCCTCCCTTTAATGGTGCCTGGGAAGTGTCGTGCCCTTTG